>JAZHYW010014715.1:0-73122 GCA_037355805.1 Ixodes ricinus
ATTACCGATTACTATAAGTGCCTCTGTCTTGCAGACTGTGGCATTTCAGTGTGTTAAAGCTAGTAATATAAGTCTGGATGCTCGTAGTATGCTTCTGAACCGCCTGAATTTGTTTTAGACAAACTCGAGTCTTGATACAGCTGTCTTAAAATGCAGGCAGGCAGCTGTTTCATGTTTAAGTGCAAGTGTTGTCTTCTTTAGTGTGAACTAGGTAAAGATGAAAATGCTGCCATGTACAATATCTACCAAGCTCAACTTTGGGTATTCACCAATTTGGTCTGCATTGGCGTGTATGTAAAATAGCAAACAACTCGTGGCGAGTTTCGCAACAGTGGGCTTTCTTTTTTTGAGGGACGTCAGGAGATGTGATTGTCCGTTTTTCTGCTCCACGCAGGTGGTACTCGCCGTATATGCACATGCGGCTTCTAGAGCACGTGCCCAGAGACCAGGGGGTGGGCGGAGACGTAGCCAGCGGGAGCAACGACCACTCGGCCACACTGTGCCGCAGAGGCAGGGCGGTGGACGTGGGCTCTTCTCTGAGCGGGCCCTCTCACCATCCCGATCGCAAGCCCATTCACGTGCTTTGCACCACTGGCCATCATCAGGTCGGTGAAGGGCTCAGTTCTTTGTATACTCTGTTCATCTCTAAGCCGACAGTGCAATGGAAGCTGTGTGCCTGTTGGGCCAAACCTAGAGAGCCTGGGTTTAACTTTTTCCCGGCCACGGGAAACGTAGCAATTTTCAACGGATCCATGCAAATGGTTTTATTTTCCTAACTAATTTGCTATGCAGCAATATGACACATCAAGATGTGGCCAATTAGTTGTTCTTTCAAAAGTAACAATGGTTGGCATAATGTGAAGAAAAGTTTTTACAATCTTAGTTCTTGAAAATCGAATGTATGTGTGCTAGGCGTATAAACACTGAAACTTCTATAGCTATGTCAAATTAAACAACAATGAAAATTTTGAATATACAAAATGTGCCGCACACCCACACCTATTAGTTCTGAAAGTTAGTGTATTGTATTTTCCGGACTATAGTCCGCACCCGGTGCATAGTCCACAGGGGCAAATTTGGGGTCAAAAATAAAAGTTTTTGCTTAGATAGTCTGCACTCGGTGCATAGTCTGCACTTAGTTCCCTGTCCAAAGGTATAAATGATCATACACAGCACACCTTGATAAATGCCTGCTGTATAGCTCACAAAAAAGCTTGTATCATACATAAATCAACATTACTATACTCCATTATTCATAAAATCCTTCACGTCTTGTCACAGTGAACGATCTAGAAAAAACAAATCCTTGTGTAGTCCGCCCGTAGACATCAGGTAAAATTTCAACTTTTAAACATGTATAGTCCGCGGACTCTAGTCCGGAAAATTTGGTACTCTAACTGATGATAATTTTGGAGTTCGTCAGAGAGTGAGCCACCGTAACACATATGCTTTTTAACGAAGGAATGCTTATAATGGTGAAGCAGGTAGTACGCCTCACATCCCCAGCAGAATGCTTTCGTTGTGTTCTATTTCGGTTTTGTCATAGCTTGATTGCACTTAGCATTTTGTCTGCCTTGTTGGAAACATGCTGGCTCAGGACAGCATTTAAAATTTTATTGATGCTTACTGACAACCATCCGTTAAAGGAGCTGTGCGACAAGTTGAGTTAACATGAAAGAATTTGCATCTTCTACTTTTGACATTGTTTCTCTTGTCACAAAGACAGAAAACACATCTTTCTTCAAAATGTTGCAATTCCGCTCTGTAATCGCTGAGGCAAAAAAAAAAAAAAATTTCCCAACTTGCAGTTGTGAGCGGCGGCCATGAGAACCACGCGGCATGACGTCAATGGGGGTCTTGTAGAAAGATAGCAAGTTGTGGAAATACCTGCTCGATAAAAGGTAATTTTTTTTTATAAATCTGGTCGTTCCAGCATAAATATAAATGCGTCAAAAGCTTGATATCATCGAAAGGTCGAGACACCAACTCCCAAATTATTTAAGCAAAGCACTGAAATTGTTGCACAGCTCCTTTAAGAGGGTATCGCAGTAGAATTTCATTTCCAGTATAAACTTTTCCAGAATCCAGATGGCGCTGGGAGAGTCTTTCTACTCATCTGCTTACGTGATATAGTGCTATTTCCAAACAAAAATAAAGAAAAAGCTAGTCTTCATTTTCTTCTGGTTATCAGCAAACAACTTGACCCTGTACCGGCAAGCTTTATTACAAACCGCTAGAATGCAACCAGCTTCTCTTCATATGCTTCTGGCAGCTTTTGGCAGATGCTGGTTCTTCACCTGAGAGGAAATCCCTTTTGCTTCATAAAGTTGGAGATCCAGCTCCTGCTGGCCTCGAAACGAGACCGGGGAATTTTGCAGCTTCTAGCCAGCCCAAGTCCCTTCATCCTTGATCACATCCGAGGAGACGGGCAGTTGGTCGAGTTGCAAGCCCTTTATGTAGTCTGCAAGAGAGTGTTCGAGCTCCGGAAAGCGTTTACGTTGAAAACCCTTAAGGGGGGACATAAACCTAAGCTCCAAAATTTTTTTAAAAAAATTCATTTTTCAGTTTTGAGGTTTTTGGTTTTAGAAACTAATGTCACATTCGTCTGGGGCGCGCACGGCACCGAGAAAATGCTGCCCCCCAAGGCCACGCCACTGTGTAGGTGCACCACATAACTGCCACTACCAGGCGAACGCGAAGACATCCCGCCTTGCGAAGCGCTCGGTGCGGTCACTGCAAGGGCAAAACGATTAACGGGTGGACGGTAAAAAATACCCGCAAGAGTCGGGCGGCGCCTCGCGCCATCTAGCGAGAATGAGAGCAACAAATTGTCTTTAAAGTGGATGGTTCAAGTATGTACTTGTTACACGAAAATTCGCCCGTCAACGTAAAAACAAAAACACATGGACTATGAAACAGAGCGTTTGCACATATCCTATTTTATTGTCGGACTGGAAACAAGCGATAGGTACACGTCCGGTGTGAAAATCAACAGAGGCGAGGGCACGCAGGGGTTAAAAGAAAAACAAGAAATTTAATTAGGCGAAAAAAAGCCGCGCACGGCGACAACACGACAAAATCATCAGAACGAAATGCGAACACGCATTACTCCAAGAACACACTCACGAACCTTCGGGCAGCGGGGCGCGAAAAAAAACAAGACAGCACTCATTTCCCGACACAACGCGAAACAACTCACCGCTCGCGACACAAACTGCAGCCGGGAAACAAGTTCAGCCGGTGCAAAGAAGACGAAAGTTCCGAAAAAAGTCCCACTGCGGGACCCAAAGTCGAGGGAAAAGTCCAAACGAAGTCCGAAGACTCACCGACGTCTTGAATCCGACGAACGGCGAAAGCTTCACGTGCCCCGGCGTGGTGGACTGTTTGCTCGGCGGCATAACGCAGCACCGCACGCACACACACACCTTCCCGAAAAGGGAAAAGCCGACGCCCGTCGTCACTGCTGGAATCGTAGCCAGAGCAGAGGGCTTGAGAGAAAGAAGATAGCAGCGCCGAGATCGACGTTCTCTCGAGTTGCGGGCCGCCATGTTTCGCGAGACGAGGAAGGAAGACCGACGACGAGGCGAAGAGGGAGAGGAGGTGCCGAAGGAAGCGGAGAGCGTTGACTCAAGGTCGCAGTGCGAGGACCTGCATGGTCTCCCTTCCGACGGTGCAGCTGGTGCAGCAACGCACCGCGTGCGCGCGCGCATGAAGTCCCAGGCGAACGTGGTGCAGCCGCACCGACACGACCAGGCGAACGTGACGCGTCCGTCGGTGCAGCGCGGTGCGGTGCGCCCCAGACAAATGTGACATAATTATACACCCTTGCACTAAATTTCATAACCATGCGCCAAATAGTTACCTTCATATGAAATATTTTCAACACATTGTGAGGCACTAACAACGTAAAGGAGTTCAATGTTTGAATGCATTTTTCTCAGTTCCGCTTTTTGCTGCAAATTTCATATGACGGAATCTTTTGTTCGAAGGTAAAATTATTTTGATACCACAATCGAGACGTTTCTCAACTGAAATTTACTGGGGAATCGGGCTATCTACTTTATTTTGTTTTAAGTTAAAGTCCTCATTGAGAAAAGGCTATGTTTTCAAAAATTGACATAGGACAGTTATGCATCTCATATTTCGAGGTAATCACTCTACTTGAAATACTTACATTTGAGTTATAAAACCTAGATAGCCCAAAGTCCCACATCCCCCATTTTATATTCAAGCAGTTAAAATGATGCTTAATAGCTTCATTTGCGTATCATAGATTTCTTAACGAAGAGTGACACATCTTCTTATGCAGGTATGTAGAGTTGTCCTAAGAGATGAAAGTTTGCATAGTGCACCTTCATCTGAAGTTAAATCTCCCCTGCAAATTTCATTCCGATCACTTGAGTAGTTCAGAAGTTCAACCTCTAGCCAGTGTCCCCCTTAAAGCCTTTCTGCGAAGCTTTGCAGGCGAAAATCCTGCCCCGTTGTTTACACCAGTCGCACGCACGTCTCCGGAACGCCCAAAGCTCGTGACACAGCTCGGTTTCCTTCTTGTTCCACAAGGATGATGACTTTTTGCATGAAAGCCGCCTCATAATGGACTCGCCTTTTCGCCATCTCACAAATACAACCAAAGAACACGCGTGCAAAACGAATGGGACAATCGGGAACGCAAGACGGGTGTGACCACTCGATAGAAAGATGGATGGATAGATAGTGGCTGTACCTTGGCAAAGGGCAGTGGCTCGCACTACCTAGGGTACTATGCAACCATGACGGTGTTTTGCATTGGTTTTTTTATGTTTATGGGTTTGATTGTAACGCGCATGCACACTCAGGCTCGCATTTTTCGGAAAAAGGTGCGCGTTACAAATGTGCAAACACGGTACCTAGCATGAGTTCCTTTGCCTCCTCCCTCCAGGTGAACCCTCTGATGTCTTTGGGCCACGACCTGGCGCTCTTAAACAACGGCGGCGGTGCGAGCAACCGCAGCTCGCTGAGTTCGGAAGGTTTCTGCGAGAACGAGGGCGTCACCGGAGACTTCCTCTTGCCCGGCGTGGCTTCTGCCGTGCTGGGAGGCCTGCACGACCTTGACCCTGCCATGTGCAGCAGCAGCACCCCAAGGGGAGCAGTACCCTCGACCCCTACGGGGGTTGGGGATCCCGAAGCTGCTAACGGGGAGAAGTCATCCTCTCCCGGGACGCAGACTCCGACTGCTCGGGGGGTCTCAGGGACGGGGCTCAAGTGGGGCCGGATGGGTGAGTGGGTTTAGCATTTCGTATTGTGTGCCTCTGGAAATGTGTACACTTCGAGGATTCCTCAATAGGTATTGACTGTGCCTGTGTTACTTACCGTATTTACTCGCATAATGAACGCACTTTTTTTCCGAAAAATCGAGGCAAAGTTGGGGGGTGCGTTCATTACGCGAGGTAAAATTTTTGCGTCCGTATTTACTCGCATAATGAACGGACCTTTTATCCCGCAAAAATCGACGCAACTTCTTATCTCTTTGCGCGCGGCGCGGAGACTCCAAAGCCAAACTGCGATGTGCAAAAAAAAAAATGCCCCTCTCCATGTTTTTTTTTTTCTTGCTTCTGTGTTTGTTGTTTTTCCCCGCCTTTCGCAAGTTGTCTTGTTTGCCCACGCTGCCATGCTTTCGCGACCTCCCTGCACCAGGGTAGAAAAGTGCGTTCATTTCGAGGGCTTCTCGCTTCTCTTTCCAAAGTGCGAGGGCAGGATGACTTCATTATGTGCGCTTTGCTTGGGCGAGGGCTTCTCTGCTTTTCTTTCTTATCTCCTTGCGCGCGGCGCGCGACCCTGGAACCAAACTGCGTCGTGCGAAAAAGAAAAGAGCTCCTCTTTATGCTTTTTCTTTTCTCTTCACTCCTTGGATTTTTTTTTTTTTGCGGTCTTTTGCAAGCTCTTTTGCTTTGCTTAGGCGAGGGCTTCACCGCTTCTCTTTCCTATCTTCTTGCGCGCGCTCGCGACCAACCTGCGATGTGCAAAAAAAAAAAAGAAATAAAGCTTTTTGTTTTTTTTTCTTTTCTCTTGGTTTGGTGGATTTTTTTTTTTTTTGCCGCCTTTCGCAAGTTGTTTTGTTTCGCTTTGCCTAGGCGAGGGCTTCTCCGCTTCTCTTTCTTAACTCCTTGCGCGCGGCGCGCAACCCAAAATCCAAACTGCGCTGTGCAAAAAAAAAAAAAAAAATCTCTTATGCTTTTTTTTGCTTCCGTTGGATCTTTTTTTATTTTTTTAACGCCTTTCACAATGCGTTTTGTTCGCTCACGCTGCACATGCATTCGCGACCTCGCTGCACCAGAATAAAAAGAGCGTTCATTTCGCGCGCGTGGAGGGAGGGGGTCAAAATTTTGACGTCCAAGTTGGGGTGCGTTTATTACGCGAGGGAAAAAAAAAGTCGAAATTTTGAGAGCCGACTTGGGGGGTGCGTTCATTACGCGAGTGCGTTCATTGTGCGAGTAAATACGGTATACAGTTATATAGAGTAATACCCCGAGGGATGCCCCATCCCTGAAAGATACCCCACCCCTACTTTTGGCACCAATTGCAGGGCCCTGGCCAATGGTGACCTCAGCAGAAATGGTGTTGCTTAGCCACAGCGTGAGATAAGCGAACATTACTGATGTGAAGAACAGACGTCTTCCCAGTCAGAAATGTTTTTTGGGGGTCCCTGCAATCACAAGTTCACAAGCTAGAGAGAAATTGTACAGGAAGTTTTCATTTGGCCTAGGATAATTCTGTTCTGCTCTAAATGAAGCAGTAATAACTGCAATGTTTTTTGGTTTTTCTTATGCTTTTTTGTTGCAGGAGTGGTGGCGTCGATGCAAAAGGTGAAGACAGGACAGCAACGGGCGAGGAGTACCACCTCTACTACTTCAGTTCTCAAGGAAAATCTTCCAGCCCTGAAAGAAATCGAGATCTCAAAACTCCCGACGATGACTGTCTGGCCGTTCAAGTGAAAAAGATAGAGGATCCATTTGAGGTGAGGCTCTCAATCGTGCAAATACTTCTTCTTGTGGATGAATTATGAATACAGGACTCGGCAAATTACTAACGCAAGATTGTCTTGTGGATTTCCGAAGGTGGTCTTTAAAACTGGTTTTAGGGCTGCCTTCTTTCGTGTCAGCGTTATTCTTCTCTAAGGAGTTAGTTATTCTGCTATAAGGTGAAAGAACAGTCTTTGAGAAACCCTGACATACATTCGTTAAGTTCGTTGTCAAGGTTTGGTCATGAATTTGCTATTGGTATTAACTAGAATTTCATGTTTTCGAAGTTTATGTTTGCCGAAAATTCAGAGTTTATGGGAGTTTATTTTTGTTTGACTCCCAATTCTCTGAAATTCAGTTTAATTTTGCAGTGTTTTCTATTAAGGGGGATATGGCCTGGGAGGGTCAACTTTTGAACCGTTCAACCAATTTGGTTCAAATTTGGAAGGTTATTTCAGCACTATGAGGAAGGATAATCTGCGAAGTTTTAGCATTATCGGTCAACTTTACAGTATGCGACAGTTCTCGCACTTCAGAAAAAAGACACTTCACTAAGAAGTCTATCGTAGAAAAGTAATATTAGCTGGTGGCAAAATTCTTGCTTTAATGTGAAGAACAATACCCACAGTGCAACCTAGATTAAAAATAAATTGCAAAATATTCAATTATGACAAAAATAACAACATCCCAAAATTTAAAAAAAAAATGTTAAATTTTTGTGTTTTAAAAACAATTTTTTTTTCTTGAAGGAGTAGATTTTTTTAACTGTGAAGTAGTCTATCTTGTTCCCCAGAAAATTTCAGTCCCAGAAAACCTTGAATGATGTCCCTCTGTATTCAGAATGTCAAACGATAGCTTTCTTAAAACAAGAATGCATGTCAAAAAGTGAAACTGAGAAAAATGCGTTTGAAGTTTCAACTTGTTTTTTTTTTTATTTTCGGACGATGCCAGGAACTTAAAATTTACCCCAGTCATTGGTGGCACCTTCAACTACATGAGCATGGGGAGGGCAGTGCGTTGAGGCCCCGAAAAGATTTGCGAGCTTTGTGAAACTGATGCTACAGTCTTTTCCAACGACGCCTAGACGTACCGCGAGTTCGTTCTCTCGAAACTTGCCGATGGATGGTGAATGCGGTGTCGCGACGATGTCTCCGCAAGTCGAGCAGCTAACAACGAACTGAAGGTTGATGCCAATTCCTTCTTCTCGCAAGCTGAGTAGTTTTCCGTGGCACTTGCGGCAGAGTGAAATCGCGACAAGAGTTTGCACGGCGGACACATTGAGGAGACGTCCAGGGGCTTTTCAACGGGAGCGTCTGTCGGCTCCGGGTTGTCCGTAGTCCCCGCGTCAAAATCGAGCAGGCTGAGCTTCCTCATGAACATGGTCAGCGCATCAGATTCGGAGATGAAGCTGTAGGCTCCGATGTCCGCCAAGCACTAGTTGAGCTTGAAGATCGCGGCGACGGCGACGGAGACGGGTCGCCGTCTCCGCCGGCCCTTCGTTTTTACCGTCGAGAACGCCGGCCAAAGCTACTGCGGGTGCTAACTTTGGAAGCAGGCATTCCTCGGCAGAAAAACTACCGGGAACAAAGAGGGAAAACGAATCTAAACAGCGGCGAAGTAGCGATACGATCAGAAGCGAAAGAAGCTGCCGATAGCGCGCATGAGGCGAACAAGGAGCTACGTCGCCGAAGTCGGCCAATCGTGAGGGTTTACTACGGTTTAGAGAATGCCATTTCATCGCAGCACGTTTTAGAGAATGGGCACGTTTTATCGAAGCACGGTTTAGAGAAAGCAGAGCCTCAGTTTATCGAAAAGGGGACGCTTTTTAAAAAAAGGCTTTCCTACTTCTTGCGTGTATCACTGGTCCGCGTGTTAACCCATGCCCACCGCTGCGCTCCCGCTTCGCGGCGGCAGTCTGCGGCGGCTCATTACGAAAATGTTAACTCACCGGATTTACCCGTACACGCCGTTTCGCGGCGGCCGAGTTCGCTAAAGGTGGCTCATCGCCATTTTCTCTAAACTGGGTTCTCTATAAAGGCATTCGATAAAACGGGGTCGGTAAAACGGCGTTCGCTAAAACGAGCCTCTCTAAAAACCGCATGCCTCCGCAATCGTGAGCCTTGTTTCGGGTCGCAACAAATGGGATTGGTGGTATCATAGTTCCGACTTTTTTCTGCTTGTATGTACGGGGTTCTCCCGGGGCGACAGATAGCCTCAAACGTAGCAAGCTTCTATGGGCAAAAACTAGAAGAAACGGCGTTTCCAACGAGGTAAGATATCTCGGCTGCGTCGAACGAGGCGCGAAGTAGGCCTAATTTGAAAATGCCGAACTTCGTCGTCTGCTCGCTCGGCGGGTCGCCGCATGCGGCCGCGAGCTTGCCTAAAATAATTTTTTGCGAAATAAATACTACGCATTTATAAATGAAACTTTCTGAAACTATGCTTCAGAATATAGTGAACCCAAATATAATATTTTTTGAAAATGCATTTTTTCGGAAAAAAATGGAATTTCGGGATTGTATCCCCCTTAAAAAAGTAAAATAATAATAATACCCAATTGTAAACAGACAATAGATCTAAGAAAAAAAGTGCTTCTATTAATTATTCTTTCAGGTGGATTTGGCTTTGGTGCCATTGCCATTGACAATACTAATTTTTTCAGTGACAAAAGTTGCACACAAGTGTTGCTTCGATAAACGTTGATACCTTAAAAGCAATAAATTCGTGGAGGTACAGTAGAACCTCGTTAATAAGTTTTGAAGAAACCGCGAGAAAAAAAAAAAGTATTACCCGGGAAAATGTGCAATCCAAACTTACCATTTTTAAAAACACACACACACGCAAAAAAAAAAAGACGAAAAAAGCAGTAGTTTAAAAACAAGCAGTTTTGCGATGGCATCGCAAAAGCAGCAACATCGCAGAACGAAACGAGCCTACATGGCACAGGAAAAATGGCAAAATGGGATGGCGCGGGCTTGGGGCGGAACGCGAAACCAAAGCTGCCAAAGCGTTGGCAAAACTTGATAAAGCAACCGGAGCTGAACAAATGCAATGAGAGAAGCAAAGAAATGACAGATTCATACATTAACTACTACCGCTACTACTCCCTCGTACGTCTTAGTCTAGAGTCACTCTTGCACCTTTTTGCAATCGGTGCTTTCAACCCTCCAAACAATGCCTCAAAGTGCTTGCTGGTGTTAACAGAGTTACGTGTTTGAAACGCTTGAAAAGTCATAAGCAAACATACGAACGTACTGCTCTAGTGTTGACAACTGAAGTGAACATGCGCTCGCACGGGCGAAGCTCGATCGGTAGGCAGCTTTATTTGGGTTTAGATTTTTACGTTGCTGCTTTGGCTACTTCGGTTGCTCATTACGATAGCCTTCGTGCCACACTTTCACCAGCGGTAGCACTTGAAAAGAGGAAAATGAACGACAGCATCAGCTGGACGTGCTGTTCCTGGTCACGATCCTGGTGTTGTCCCAGCAGCGGTCGTTGATGTGGCAGACGCCTGTTCTGCTGCAGATCGCTCTCTGGTCTGACAGTCTACGGAAGTTTAGGCAGCCAGAGATTGGTACGCCGTTACAACAGCGATACTCGCATTCGTTTGTGCTTTTCGCCAGCATTTCTATGATTAATGGCCAGCATCGCGACATGCAACAGCATGACACTCTGGCTTCTGTGGCGTCATTTGTTGCCACCTCAAGCCCACTTTTGTATGGGCAGCATAGGACGCTGAACGCACCAGTCGAAGACGCGCTCCAGGCACCATACCCAGACGGGTCTTGGACGTTGCGGAGAACAATAGACGCAGTGGCGGCGTTATCAACGGGCAGACCGCTCCGCACGCGCGTGCCGTGTCGTATGCCCCTAAGGACGGCTTCTCGGTGTTCGTTCGTTGAGACCAGATGTACGGAGCTCCGAATGTGCGAGTGCAATGTTGATGGCCAAGAAACGTATAATCCGATCTATATTTTGCAGATTGTTGAGCATACTTTCCTGGAAATTGTGTTATCTGGGAACGTATGAACCAGAAAAAAAACAGCACAACTCTAAGAAACGTTTCCCGGGCCGTCACTCGTGAATGTATGAACCGGGAACGTATCAACAAGGTTTTACTGTAGTCGCTGGTCGTCGTTGTACATTATGATTCTGAGTTTATCGGATAAATCCAAATTGACACAAATTTTACTGGTGGGTGTTTTTCTGAGTTTTTCGGATTTATCTGAAAACACGAAACTTTAGTTATAACACTTTGTACCTGCCAATGATTTTCCCATATCAGTTTTCTAACTTATAGTACAAACAATACAAAATGAAGTTGATGCCTATTTTTGTAGTAAATTGTGTAAAGTAAAATGTTGCTTCATAAACAGGGCCACTTTGTAATGTTTGTAATCAGGTAGACCTGGAACCTGCGTATAACTAGACCGAAGGCTTCGCAGTGTTTGCGAAATCAAATCCCCACGGCCAAAAAGTGTTCCAGGTCTACCCGATGATGGTGCTAATGTGTCGGCTTGTTCTCTCTTCGTAAGCAGTTACATACTCGAGCATGCTCGCACGAAAATGTGTGAAACAGCCTAAAACCTTCAACAAAGTTTGACCAACACGCCCCCTTGGTCATGTCAAAACGCGACATTGTCGATACGGGCCAGCCTCAATGCGTGTGCGTGCCCCCGCGTGCAGATCCTGTTTGCTCGTGCGGAGGCACTCCATGCCCACGGCCACACCCAGGAGGCGTCCAAGCTAGCAGTGCGCCTCGCCCACGAGCTGCTGGCGCGGCCTCCGAGCCTCGAGGTGGAGGGCCTCGCACCTGCCGCGGCACCTTCCGGGAAGGCGACCGGGAACCGCCGGGGACGCCGTTTCAACCCTGCCTGGCACCAGGTGATACGCAACAGCCACGGCGTATGTTGAGGGGGGACTGGGAAAGGGAATTGTCCTCATTTTGTTTGTTTTGTTGAGGGGCTGGGCCAGTGGTTTTCAACATCAGGGGGGAACTGCAGTGCCACTGGGGACGATTACAGTGACAAGTGCAAACCAACTTTGAAGCTCTGAAACTGAGAAAAATTACACGAGTACACTTCAGACTGCTTAGATGTATAAAGGCGAAAGCCAGTCAAGGACGACGTCTAGCACGACTTCTAGGACAACCTTTAGGACGACCTTAAGGGGAGACACGGCTCTTTAAAACAAAAAAAGACAAAAAAAATCACTGTTTTGAAATTGTGTTTTTTTTTATATTTATAGATATTTTTACATATTCTCGACAAATATTTTCGCAAAATAACGCGTATTTACTTCAAGACATTGATTTGAAATCACTAAGTGAAAATGTTTCGTGCCCGAAAAATGGTGCACTTTGACCGTTGATAGATCGAGAACGACGCGATAGAATGGGGACATCTTGGTGTCATTTGAAAGCACCGCTCCCGCGCTTTTCCTTCCCGCCGAGCATAATACAACACAGTCATTGGCTGAGGAGAACGAAGCAGAAATAAAAAACAAAATTTAGCCACGGCATTGGCTGTTCTGAATCACGTGCGCAAATGACGTTTTATCATTTGCCACGAGCGCCGTCCGGTCATGGTTTCGGATCCGCCATCTTGTTTGATTTTGAAAGATGCCAACTCCGGAGGCTCTTGGGCTCTTCGGAAGGAATTCCACACCGGCCACAAGGTTGGAAAAAAACTTCGAAAAGGACCGAGGAAGCTTATTAGAGCCTCCGTTCAACCTGCCGTAGGTGAGGCAAACACCAACGAAGTGCGGCACACCGAACCCGGCCGTGCTGCTCCGGCGACTGCGCGATGTCCGCGAGCACACCCGCGGCTTCGAATGACCGTGTGCGACATGATACCCTTCGGCTCAGCGCGTCGGATATCGCTCGAAAAGAAACAAAAGCTGAAGAAAAGCTTATTAAAGTCTCCGTACCACCTGCCGGAGGTCAGGCCAAGTGCGACACACCGAACCCGACTGTGCTGCTCCGGCAACTCCGTCGACGTCCGCTGCTTCGAATGACTGTGTTTTACATGATACGCCGTGGCTCAGCGCGTCGGATATCTCTCGAAAAGAAGCAAAAGCCGAGGGAAAGCTTATTAGAGCCTCCAATCAACCTGCCGAAGGTCAGGCGAACCCCAACGAAGTGCGACACACCGAACCCGACCGCGCTGCTCCGGCAACTGCGTCGACCGTCGACGTCCGCGAACACACCTCGGCTTCGAATAACCGCGTGCGATATGATCCTCCGTGGCTCAGCGCATCGGATATCGCTTCGAAAAGAAACAAACGCCGAGGAAAAGCTTCAAGAGCTTTCATCCAACTGTGCTACGACACACAAAGCTGCTTTGGTTGCCGGCGCCGATCCAGCAGCTCCCGAGAGCGCAAAGTCGTTTGTCATGGTGAACCTCGACATCGTGAATTCGCTGCTTCGGCTCACAAGACGACATCCAGAGGGCCATGAAGAGGAGGAACACTGGCCAGATGCATGCAGACTAAGTTCCCGGAGGCTACTAGACCCCCACACACAAACAATTCGTGACAGAGCTGTGAAAATGAACCCGTACATGTTTTTGCCCGTTTTCTCAAAATCAATTTTTCCAACATTTCACTAGTTACAGAAGCCATATCTCACCTTCTATGCAACCGATCTTCACCATTTTTTCTTTTTTCTGCTAGGGGCATTAGTGCCATATGCAATAAGGGGTATACATGTACGAAATATGATACAGAATTTTTTTTATTTGTCTTAATATGTAATGTAAAAATTACTTTTGAAAGTGAAAAGTTTGATCTGTTGTAAAAAAGCAGTAAATCGTCCTAGAGTTTTCATTTATACCTTATTGCATACTGCAGACTTTCTAGTTCACAAATATATCTTTAATGCTATGTTTTTATTATTCTATTTTTTAAAACAAATTTTTCAATTTTGCAAATGAAATTTAAATAATTGCTATTCTAATTAAGCTATTTCAAAACGAATTACATATTTATTACTAGATTGTAAAAGCAGATGTGCTATGTAAATGTCGTTAAGTTTGAGTCATAAAAAAAAAAAAAAGCTCTAGAAGCGGTGTTTCCCCTTAAAGGGGCACTGAAACCATTTTTGAAAAAGGTCGTTTTTGATTTTATATTGTTTAAAATGTGTTAGTTCCCACATATACCAAGTCCTACATTACAAAACTGCCTATTCATCTCGGGGCAATAGAAAAACATGTGGACTCTTTTTTCTTGCGGACTACATTTCGTGGACCAATGAAAGCCCTACGATACGCGCAGATTCCGAATGATTTTATTATAACTTGTTTCGAAGAGAGTCAGGTACACATTCGGATAAGACTCCTCTTTTCTCCACGAGCGAAGCTATTAGTTGCAACTCGCCGAAAGGCGCTCTTCGTCGACCATTTCTCTGTGAAGAAACTTCTTCCCAAAAAGGGCGTGTTGCGATCTTTGAACACGCTTTTAATGAGGAAATAAGCTACGCACGATTGTGATTCCGGGTTTTTGGGATGCTTAGAGCGTCTAGATAGAGTTGTCACAACAAAAAAATGATCTTAGAACCGACTTCAGTGCCCCTTTAAGGACGACACCTAGAGGATGACGCCAAGAATGACGTCAAGAACGACTTCTAGCATGACCCATAGGACGACGACAAGAACTATGTCTAGGACGACCTCAAGGATGACGTTGAGAATGACGCCTAGAGGGCGACGCCTAGAGGAGGACACTTGAGGAGGCTGTGGCATATTTGCGTGGGAGGCCACGTTCGCCTGCAGAAGCCGCCGTAGATCTAGACGCTTTTGCCAATGTCAAGACCTTAGATGTAGATGCAGTTGCCTCGCAGTCCATCGCATGAAGCACACAATGAGCAGGGTTGAAGTCCGAAGCGCACCTTTAGCACACGGTGCTCCGGCGTTGACATCACACTGATGACGCTTGATGACGTATTTTTATGGCCATCTTTCGAGCACAACAATGCCGCCGCCGCTTGTTTTTCACGTAATGTGGCAAGTGAGGTCGTCCTAGAGGTGTAGGTTTATTCTATATAGCTTTGTAAAACGGCAGGCGTCAATAAAAAAAAAAAAATTTTTTATTGCTTGGCTTGACTGACAGTTGAGCGCTACGGAAAGCCTAAGAAAGCCTTCGGGGATCACCCGTAGACTTTCTGCAGATCCCCATTTGAGAACCACTGGGTCAGGCCGTTCGTTTTAGGTAAAGTGGGGAGTTGAGGGGAAAGGGACAAAATCCTTGCGAGTGGAATTTTGCAAAGATTAGCGCTTGCAAAAAGAAACTGGTACCCGTTCTATGCTTTTGAATTGTGAAGTGTTAATTCCGAGCACTTCTAGGCAAATTAAAACAGTCTTGTTGTGTTTCTTTTTATTGATTTCTTTTTTTGGGTTACTGTGCTCCACAAAGCTTGTGCTTCCAGCTAAAAGACAACATTGTTTATTTTCTCTTTCTCTGTTTTTGTTTGTGTCACTATGACTTTATCGGAATAAATATTTTAGCCGGTTGGAAGGAGCCATTTGATATTCGCATGCGAGGCTCCTCACTCTGCTATTTGTCCATGCTGTGATGGAACTCCGCGGAAAGCTGCATAGTGGTTTGGTTGCAGTGGCTTTGATTGACTCTTGCACTAATATTTAGCATAAAATCCTCTTTGGGTAACTTACTGCAGTTTAGCAAAATAATTCTGTCTTGGTTTATGAAGAATGTACTCCACCTGTCCCCTCCCCTGCATTGTTTTCTTTATCATAGCTAGCAGTTACTAGTGTCTCGTTGTCGATGAAAAACAGTAATTGTGGGTATCTGCACAATATTTTGATATTTGTGCTTTTTCGCCTCTTAGCATCCTTCTCTTTTCAAAACATAGAATTCATAGCCCAAGTGCTTCTTTTTGCAAATGGTGACTCTTGTCCCTCTGCTCTCAGGTGAGCCTGTTGGCATCGGCAACGCTGGCCAAGGCCGCTTTCCTGTGTCAAGTCTTGGGTGAGAACCAGGAGCATCATCACCTGGCGTTCAGAATCGGACTCTTCGGACTCGAGATGTCACGACCGCCAGCATCCACCAAAGCTCTGGAGGTAGGTGTGTCCGAAGCACCGAAGGAGTTGCCTTCTCGGGCCCTCAAAGAAAACGTTGATACTCTCCAGCAAGTTAGAAAGGATAGCATGCCTTTCCTCGTTGTCTAAAGTTTAGTGTAACAATTATGACCTCTAACTCTGTAGGAGCCTGAATTGTGAGATAGGTTTGCCTAAATTTTAGTATTTAACAAGTTGCACCTTCAACTCCTTGGGAGCTCTTGAGTTGATGGAGTCCACCCTTTAGACAAACCCATTCTGGTGCTTTGGGGCATGTAACTAGAGGATACACCCTGTTTGTCTCTTCAGTAACCAGCAGTAATGTGATGGACAAGTTTTGCCTTTCTGCTGCACAGGTCACGTCCAGCAAGTGCCGTCGTTGCGAACATTTGAGAGAATTTGTGCTTCCGATCTTCTTAAACAGGTAAAACTTGCCAACCAAGAGCAGGACCTGGTACTTCTGTTGAAGAAGATTCCACTGGGAGACCTTGAGCTCAACGACATCCGGGACAAAGCAGAAGCCCTGCGTGATCACCGACTCCAGTCTCGTGGCGATGCCTTGCTGCCTCTCATGCTGTCCAGCTACATCTTTGACGCCCTTGTCTTGTCCAGTGAGTCGTCCCTTCTTTCCCCTTGACACTGTCCAACCTCCGGCGGGTCTTTTGCTTATGAAACGAACGACGTTCTTTCCTGTCGCAGAGAACAACACGAAGGGTGCTCCCAATCCGGGCACTAAGTTGCCTTCGGACGAAGCCTTGGGATTCGAAGCTGCCGTAGCTGCTCTAGGTATGGGCTTATTGTTTTTTCTTACCGCATGAGTTGTCAATCATCTTTGTAATCTGTAGCCTCTTCTTTGCCTTACCCTTTGTCACAGTGTTCTTGCAAAAAATACAATTCTTAGTTAGATTGAGTCTGTGCCCAAGCTAGGAAAACACTACTTAACAAACAGTCGAGGAAATGTTAGTGTTTGTGGCTGGTTGCTTTTATGGAAGCCCTGAGTTTCTAGAAAACCATTTGAAAATCCGACGCATTAGTGCACTTTGCACTCACATTATCCATGTCGCTTACGTGCCTGATGATTTGACCGATCGAATGCCGTGCCTTTTCTTCTTCATTTAAAGGTTTTTAACGTGCTTTGTGCCATTGGAAAACAATGTCTTTTGTAACTGGGTTGTAGCTTTGCTGCCTTTTTTGTATATTTAAGGTTTATTTGTGTCTGTATTTTTAAGGCCTGAAAGCCAATGTTTCGGAAGCCGAACATCCTCTGCTCTGCGAGGGCACAAGGCGCCAAAGGGGCGACCTCAGTATCACGTTACTGGTGTTCTACAAGGATGACCAGGAGAAGTTGGCCAAGGTGAGTAGGAACTGAGGGAAATGCACTGGTATTTTTGTGTCAAAGCAGTGAGTGCTGCGGATGTTTGTTCTGGAAACCTAAGGGGCAATTAATTGTGTGTGGCCTTTCGGAAAAACCTAATTTTCGCATATTTCACTATCTTAAAATGCATCAAGAAAAATGGATCGTGCAAATACACCAGCTTTGTGATGAATATGTGGAGCCCATGGGGACGAAGAGGATGCTACTGGGTTCAGTCTAACAGTGTTTGTAAAATTTGGTGCCCGCGAAATGTTACCAAAATGTATGCTTTTCAAACTTCGCGAAATATCGAGGCTGCGAAAAAACTCATTTAGAGTATAGAGGGCAGCTATGCGCCTTTGACACAGAATGTTTTGAGGCTCTCGACTTTGTGCAATCGTGAGGTGCATACCTGTCACAGTGCTTTGCCTGGAGCTGCGTCTTTAATGTCGGACAGATGCCACGGAACGAGGGTCCTCGAACTTTTCAATCTTGCGGAATCTCTAGCTTTCTCGATTGACAGCCGTATATGCCCCGTCAGTCTCTACATCAATGCAACGCAGTGCAGAAGCCTACGGGCTTTGAAGCAGTAATGCACAAACTAGCGAGAATTTTGCTCATAGTTGCAAGTATTGGGTGGCTCAGATCCAGCAAAATAACGCTCAAACTCTGAGAACACTTACCTGGGGGCGGGGACGGTGGAGGAAATTAGGGTGCTCGGGTAACCTGTCGAGGCCCAACCACACACTTGTAGCCGAGTAGGACTGGGAGAGACAAGACAGGTTTTAAGCCTCTTTCAAATGGCTAAGGATCTGCTCCGCAGCAGCCCATCCTGTTCTTTGCCGTCGCAGGATGCTTAAAAGACCGGTCTTGTCTCTGTCGGTCCCACTCAGTTGCAAGTATGTGAACAGGCCTTGAAGTTGCTCCGGGGAACACCAGAGTTCCTAAAAATCCAGTTTGAGAAAGCTGACCAGTTGTTGCCACTCCTCTCGGTGCCAAGATCATGGACCGCCTACTAGACAAGGAGGTGCATCAGATGTACAAGACTCCTCCGCCCAGCTCCTACTACAGTGCCTCTGTGCCCAATCCGGTCGCCACACCGGCCGCTGGTGGGTCTTCGGCAACGACAGAAGATGCCTCCACCACATCGTCCGCCAAGGTGGACGACGCCGCCCGGTCGGCTCCGTTGCCGGGAAACTCCGTCCGGCGAGGCTGCAGTGGATGCGGGCTTCTCAGGAGCTGCTGACAGCCTGGCCGAAGCCGGGAACGGCGGCGAGCCGGGAACACCACCCCCGAATGCTCCGGGGAATCCTCGGCAGGACCACGGTGGCGGTGCCAGGGCCAAGGTGTCGCACCGGCACAACAGGTGAGGTGTCGGCGGACAACCGTGTGGCCCGGGGTTTTCTCAGTCATTTTGGTCCTCGGGGTGCTCGTAGCCAGCTGGACGGTTCGTCGTGCTTACGAGGGGTGTCTGTAAAGTTTGTATTATCAGCGCCGAAGATTGATAGAAGTGGAACAAAAGAAGCTTTGACACGAGTGTGGGTCCCTCTTGTTTCGGCACGGTATAAACATTGCATGCTGTAGTATTGTGGAACGCCGCTTGGGCGTTGAAACAAAGATGGCACTAACCGTCGGGAAAGTCGAAGCGCGTGCAGCGATTCGTTTTCTCCATTTGAAGGAATGCCGAGGAGATTCATTGCGAGCTGGTGGTGATGTTTTGGGACACCGCCCTGGTTTATGACACTATTTTTAAATGGCGAAGATGCTTCCAGCGTGGCCAAGTAAGCCTGAAAGCATTTCAAGAACGACGACCAAGTAATTTCCGATGTGGAGCGATTCCCTAACACTTAAAACAAGGAGTTCTATAACAATGGCCTCTGGCAGGTTGTCCATTGCTGGCAAAAGTGTGCGACTATGTGTGGCAAACATGTAGAGAAAGACTAAACTTTTACCCGAGTTTCATTGCTGAATCTCTATTTCTTTGTGACAATAATACAAACTTTATGAACGCCCCTCGTAGCTGCTTCGGTTGGCAAGGCAAACTTGAGCTCTTAACTTGCGCCTCATTTGTTAAAGGTTGCTCTCAACATCGGTTGAACATCTGCCTGTCTGACCCCCGTGGACTTTTGAATATGAGTTTATCTATGAGGGAAACTTTTCGAGTGCAGTAGTAATGCGCTGTCCAAATATCCATTAAGGAAAACATAAGTAGCCATATTTCAATTCGGACTGGAATCTTTTTAATGTACATCCACAAAAATAATTGCGTCAGGTGAGCATTGCAAAGTAAAGGGTATGTCGATTTCCTCTGTGCAAAAGAAGTCAAAGGAAACTTCTAAAGCTCTTACCCCCCCCCCCCAATTCCCCCAAAGAAAACAAAAACAAAAAAAAATTGTTGGTGCAGTTTTTGAATTTGCCAAGAATGCTGGTGTGGCTCATGAAACATGTAAGCCCGCCTGTGCCTGTGTTTCGATGGCTTAGCCTAGGTAGTTTTATTTGTACTTGTTTTACTTGCATATTTTGCATATTAAGCTTGCCTGATCAGGTGAAGGTGGCTGGCCAAAAGTTACTTGGAAGTATGATTGTAGTATGTGCAGGCAAAGCTGCACATTGATATGATTTTTGTCTACTGGGTTTTGCAACTGCAACTTGATAACAAGTACAACTCTTTGTCTTGGAACAATTGAATTCAAGACAGTGCAATTTGAAGCTGATATTTGTCTTGGTGCCATTGTACTTGTGACTTGTAGATGTTGCTCAAATTTTGTCTCTTTCATTGATCTCTGTGTTATGGCCTTCTGCCAATGCTGGCACCTTAAAAGATGCTGGATGTAGTAGCACTGGAAGTTAACACGGCAGGACTGTTGGGGACAGCGGTGATCGCAGTGAGGGAGCCTCAAGCCCTGGCTGGGAGGAAAACTTCAAGGCCTGGGAGGCTAAGTTCCGCTGCACAAACTTCAGAACAACTAAGAAGCACTCGGCAGGTAGGTGTCCTGTGCATGGTATTTGCCTCGAGTCACTACTAACGGTCCTAATTTTGTAGACTTAGCCTCTTTATGGGAGACTCTGTGGTAGGACGGTTATTCGGTCAGCTCATAGCTTACCATGGTTGTTGGCCCAAATTGTCCGTAATTAACCCTACGAAGTTTCGTTGTGGCTCTTGGGGTTTTTGTTTATGGGCTAAAGCAGGCATTTATAATTTTTCTGCCAGTGGAGTTTTTTCTCGTAGGTGCTAGATGACCAAGCTCGTTGGTCTAGGTTTATCCTAAACTTCCTGAGGTGTGAATGTGTGAAACGCGTCTCATTGATTTCTTCATAATCCTTTCTACATTACGTAGGAGTAGAGAGGCATTTTTAGTGCAGTGAATGCACCATTTTATGTAGGTAATAAAAATGGCACAGCCTACCCCTAACTGCTCACACACAGAATTTTAGCTAAATGCCCAACACTCTTTGGTCCCAAGTAACTTCCCTAATGTTCACTAACCTCGAGGTGCGAGAGTCTGGTCTTGGGAGTCGAACTTTAAGAGTGCTCGGACACGACGCTACCTCTCGGTGCGCAGTTCCACTCCTGCTGGCACTTGCGACGGTCGTTCCCGGTTTTTCTGGGATTGGGAAGAGGAAAAGAAACTATCTCTGTGCCCCCCGAAAATCCAGTGGCTCGGGACCAAAACGTGGGTCTCTCTTAATTCTAGCGGTTGTCCGGTCGGCACTGGCCGATCGAGCCCAGGGCAGAGGGCTTCTTCCAGTCGAACTGCCTGGCTGCGAAGCGAGGCTTGAACTGCGCACCGCTTGGGGCGGCCTCTTCCTCCGACGCGACGCGTTCCCTCCGGGAGTGGCCTCCTCGACCTTGCCCGCGTGGTGTCTGGTGTATTCGGCATGCCTCCTTGCAGGCATGGCGAGCATCGGCAGCAGCGCACCGAGACGACGTCGAGCGACAACTCTCCGACGGTGGTGCGCCGCAGTGGCTGGGGCCGCCCATGCGGGCCGGGCAGCGACAGCGGCAGCAGCGGGGAGAGCAGCGACTCCGTGGTCTCTTCCTCGTCTGGCGACAGGGCCACGGGGGCCAAGGCACGCCACACGGACAGGTGGGTCCCACGTTCGCCCTTGGCCACGGCTCGTTGCTCTCGCTCTCTCCGGTCGAGTCTGATCCCGAGCAGAAAACTCTCAAATTTAATGCGAGATGTGCGACTTGACTGGCTCCCAACAGTTTTCTGTAACGAGATTCCTGTGACGGCTTCCCGTAATGCAGCAGCGTCGCACAAAAAGTCTTTAGTAAAAGTGTTTCGTTCTCTTTTCCCTTTTTGCTGTACAACAGGATTTCTCAACTTTCCGACCTCAAGGAACCCCCGTCTCCCTCGACGGTTAGATGAGGAACTATTTTCGGTCTTGGCGTCGATCCCGGAAAGCAGTACACGAGCCTACAGACCGCATGAGCATTAGTGTACTTACTAGGAGGTGTTCGACTCGTGGTCGCGCACAGGCGAGTGACTCGGGTCCGATAAAATAGTGCCGTGAGAAAGATTTACTCGGGGGCAGGGACGGCCAAGAATATTTGGGAGCTCGAGGCTACCCGTAAGGGTACTCTGGGAACACCTGTGTTTCTATGGTCACCGATAAGGTGAGAATGGCAGATTGTCTCTTTGAGACGTCCCGCCTCCAGCACGCAGTGGTTGCCCTTCGCCGTGCCTCGAGTGCGGCCGCACACTCGAGGCTTTCGAGACGTAAAAGCATTCTCGAAGGCAGAGAAAATTGCACCGGAGGCACGAAACTCCTCTCCGCCATTCTTTAGTCCGAGAACGGTGAAGAGTAGTCACGAAAGTGACGCTTGTCTCTGTCTTTCTCCGCGTTTCCAGCATGTGCGTGCTGCCCTCGGACAGCCCCCGCCCAGCCTGTCCTCGGCGTCCCCGCGACCTCGCGCTCTCGCTCCTGGGTCCTCGGGGCTGCAGGTGCCGGGAGGTGGTGCCCGGGGAGGCTCCGCGCCCCAGCGGCCCCTCCCCCGCAGAAGCCACCTCCCCCAAGCCGCATGAAGGGCAAGCGGGGCACCTGCCCGAGCCTGCCGAATCAGCCGAGCGAAGCGTCGGCCCACTTCATGTTTGAGCTGGCCAAGACTGTGCTGACCAAGGCCGGTGGCAACTCGAGCACGGCGGTTTTGTTCACCCAGCCCTCGGCGAGCCAGAACCACAGGGGACCCCACAGGGCCCTGCACATGTGCGCCTTCCAGATCGGCCTGTACGCGCTGGGCCTGCACAATGCCGTCTCCCCCAACTGGCTGTCCCGCACCTACTCCTCTCACGTCTCCTGGATCACAGGTGCCCGAAGGGGGGTGTCGTGTATATGTTGCGGCACATCCATAGTGCCACCTGCGCCATACCTAGAAAGGGCTCAGAGACAAAACTGTTCGTCGACATGTAATCGGCCCTAATCTGTCCCTTTGCTATAAGAAGACATAACGGGTGGGAGAACGGTTAATGAAATTTGAGCTTGTCTGTAAGAGAGTGTCATGTGGCACTCTATCTCATTTGCCTCAGAATGCCACGTTTGGTACCCAATTACTTTGTATTTAAGGGATTGGGCGGTAAAATTTTGTCTTTCAGAAAACAATTAAATTATACTGTCATTGCTTCTCGTAATATCATCCGCACAATATTGAATTTTTAATCCTCAGTTGCACCAGTAATTCAATTTTAAACAGATCCCAACTGCTCAGATTGCACCTGCAAAATACACGGCGTTTTTGTTGGCAATAGTGCAAGCTCTGACGTAACATTATGCGAAGAGAGCCCCACGACAGCTCTTGACTGCTGTCTCACTAAAACAACCTCGTTCTAAGAAAGACAAGATTTACGGTATACGCTCGCAAGTGGGCTCATTTTCGTCTTCTGCGCATGAGAAAGGAAGTAGCGGTGACGTCGGAACGCCGAGCCCTGATTGGCTGATCGCGACCCCCTATCTGAGCGCCGTCTGCTCCTCTGCAACGTCGTCTGCTCTTAACGTTGTCTGAACCGAGAGTGAGTGTGTTAGTGTCCGCAAGTTCCCTCCCAAATACTTTTTCCTCCTTTCGTGTGCGGCGAGACTCCTCACTCTTTAACGGCGTCGGCGGGTTGGCACAGTTAATGTCGTCTGCTTTACGTCTGCTAGTCAAAGCGATGGCTGCATTACCTTTCCTGCGTCAGTCGGAGATTCACCGCTTTTCGACCGGCGAGAGTCATTGTTGCCTCGGAAAACAAGGAGATGACAAGAGGAAGAGATTGACCTCTTATTCTAAAATTGAGGTCAGTGATCAAACTATAATACGGGAAGGGTTCACAGGAGTCGCGCGGGCATGTTCCATTCAGCACGCCAACCGGTCGTGGGCAGACGGTCGCCGAGTCAGAGTGCCTGCTAGGCCTATTCTGCCGAGCTCGCTTGGTCGGTGTCGGTGTAATTGTGGCCGTTGGAGCTTTTCCCAGGTGTTTGTGGATCCAGCGTTCTTGTTTGTCGTGGTCTGTTTCAAGTACTTTTTACTTTTTTCTTGCTGCTTGAAGTCGGGACGTGTGAGAAGCGCACATAGAAAAATAAACGTCCGTTGGTCGTCGCGACCGCGACGCTGTCGGCCATGCTGATTTGATCATAAGAAGTGCGTAAGACGCTTCGGAGCTGTCGTAGGATTTCGTCGTAACCTGCGCAAAACTTACGAAAATTTCGTTTCGTGAATACGAATTTGTTTTTAAGTTTTGTCTTACGCATATTTTTGGCGTAAGATCGTTTCGTGAATCTGGCCTCTGCACTTTCGAAAGTCGCAGGAAAGGTAAGACAGACGCAGACGACGTTGCGAGCAGACGACGTTGCTCAGATAGGGGATCGCGATCAGCCAATCAGGGCTCGGCGTTCTGACGTCACCGCTACCCCCTGCGCAAGAAGCAGACGAACTTGCCCTCCGCATTGAGTGAAGCTCAGTTCTTCGACGATGATCTTTGTACACACCATCAACCCCGTTGATCAAAACTTATGGAATACCATAAGTCGACGTTCGTGACTCGGACATCACCATGCCTGATGTGACCTCACGACATGACCAGCCATGCATACTTGCGAGATTTGGCATGCAGCTGCACGTTCATGTTCATAATTGATCGTGTGATTTATTATAGGCAAAGGAGCTGAATGGCGTGTCATAAAATTTGCAGTCAAGTGAAAAATGTGTGTATCTTGTGCAACCGCGCCAGAACCTTTGTTTATTTGCACCGATCAAGAAACATCAAGGAGGCAATGTTTGCATTCACAACCTTTTATTTAACATCCCTATCGTTTTGTGGTTAGCCCGCTCGTTATAGACGAACCAAACAAAATCTAACTAAACAACGCACTTATGAAACGTGATTAAAAACAGGGCGGGAGCCAGATGCAAAGCGAGATGCAACCATACAAAAACATGCATGCACGATATAAAGGCACAAAAAGTGTGGCAAATTTCTCAGTGTTACGTAGTGTACGCACTTACATTTGTTACATGCAGGCAAGACAGAGGGATATCCAGGTCGCCTTCGTTTCAGATTCGAACTTTTAAGTGACGCTCGTGCCGAGATGCGAGCTCAGAACGCTCGGATCATCGCTACCGGGCGTGTTACGTCCAAAAGGATAAACTGTCTAGCCAGTCCCACACACTGTGAACTAGGACCTAAACTTCTTAGGCACGCAACATATAAATCCGTCAAAACGCCAACACAACACCAGCATCACCATTCGAAACTAAACAAAACAAAACTTCACACAGGCCGCTATTTTGACGTTTTACGGAAATGACGTCGCAGACATCGAAACAATTTTTTTAATATCTTGACGGTGGACGTTGAAATAGTCACTGCCTTTAACGAATATTGGGGCGTCTTTTTATTAAACAAATATTGCATCCGTCTATATTTAGGCATCCTCTACGTGACCAGCGTAAAAACTTAGTAACCTGCGGATATTACCGGACAATCCCTTTAATAAGAGACTCGTGTCTAAGCCCCCCCTCTCCGGGCATTCGCAAATAGTGGGATCCTGGAGGAAGTCATTTTATTATTTACCTATGGAAGTACCAGAAAAGACTCGTAGTTATGGGAATAAAGGAAAGCAACATGGACGAAAACAGGACCAAACATCTTTCCATGGAAAGATGTTTGGTCTCATCCCCATTCTCTTTGCCGTTCACGTTGCTTTTCTTTATGTCTGTGGCTTTACCGGCACGCTCTAATTTGCCAAGTCATAGTGCTACTGCATTAAAACCACCCCCCGGCTCGTAGTCAGTCCTAGAAGCGTCTCTGCAGTGAGCTCCCCTAACCTTCCGCGAGGGACTTGATGTACGTAGCCAACTTCCCACGACTCGTTTGGGAGTGTTTTTTGTCGTGAAAGTTATTTAGCTGCCCTCCATCTCTTCTGAGCAAATATTCCCCCTGTGGTATCGTTAAGTCCCTCCCAATGAACCTTTCGGAGAAGACTCTGTGGTCTGCACGAGCATGCCCGGATGCAACTGTGTGTGTATTGCGTGCAGGGCAAGCCATGGAGATTGGCAGCAGCGCGCTCATGTTCCTCATGGACACGTGGGAAGGCCACCTGACCCCGCCCGAAGTGGCGTCTCTGGCAGACAAGGCGTCTCGAGGTCGGGACCCCACGATGGTGCGGGCGGCCGCCCAGCTGGCCCTTTCCTGCCTGCCGCACGCACACGCCCTCAACCCCAACGAGATCCAGAGGGCCCTGCTCCAGTGCAAGGAGCAGTCGGCCGCCGTGCTCGAGCGGGCCTGCCTGGCTGTCGAGTCGGCCGCCAAGGGAGGCGGTGTCTATCCGGAAGTGCTCTTCGACGTCGCACGCAGATGGTGCGTCGATCTCTCTCGTTGCGGTTTCGTATCAAAAGATTTAGGTCTAGTGTACCCAAGTTATGACACACCCCGGCATTTTGTTTGTGGTCCCCAGTTTGCCTCAAAATTTACCAAATGCCCCAACAAACATTGCTGAACTAGTAACCCAATTATTAGAGCAAAACAATTTTTTTTCTCGCAAAATTATTAAATTTATTATTTTTTTCATGCTGCTTTTTTTAGAGCTGAAAGTTTATTGGCAACAATGAAAAAGTGATTCAAGTGTCGGGCGTGGGTTCACTTTTTGGACTGCAGAATTTTTCCCCAACGGATTACAAGCAGTTTCATGATGTCAAAAGAAGCACGAAAGAAATTTTCGGCGTACTGTTTTCTAGACTCCCGTTCGACCTGCAAGCATGGAGGTCGAGCAGGCGATCTAGCGCAAATAATGTTCTCATCATCAGCATTTTCGCATCGCAAGCTTCGTGCCTGCTGCACATGGGGTAACTTGAGTGCACCCCCACATTTCACACATGCTTTAGGTCTTCCTAAAATCGACCGGTTTAGAGGTTTTCAATGGTGCTCAGCGCATTTCTAATTGGAATTATATGTTTATTTTCACTCATGAAAAGTTAATTAGTACATTTTATTTAATTATTTAACTAATTTAGTAGTGTGTGTGTTTTTTTTGTTTTTTTCGGCCAACCCTGATGTTTACTGTTGCTGGCAGTTTGTCTCCAAAAAGAGTTTCTTTTTCTTTTTTCTCAACCACCGTATTGGTAAAAATTTTTGGAAGTCTTTACTGAAACACTTGGTACATGTGCAGCAAGTCTGATTCACCTTTACCTCTCGTGCAGTACCTTACGACTCATATCGAACCGAATTCGAGCTCGCAGATTTCGAGCTTCATTGTCCTTGCGTTCACAAAGTGACGCGGTTGTCGTGGCCTCGCCCAGGTTCGAGCTGTACGAGGAGACCCACCAGGGGGCGGGGACGCCCCGTCCCCGTCGGAGGCCGGGCCCCGCATCAGCCCGCCCCCGTGCTGGCGTCCTCCCTGAACCCGGGGGCCGATGGACTGCCGGATGTGGCCGCCCCTTCGTGGTCGAGGGGGTGGCTGCCGCACAGTCGCCCCAGCTGCCCATGGTGCCTCCCTGCAGTACAGCCTGCCTTACAGGTGGGCCCTCTGTTGTACCGCAGTAGGATCAATTATGGTTCGGTAAGCCCCCGTTAATTCGTTGTGTTAAAAAGGGAAACATTCGAGATGAAAGAAGTAGCGAGACAGGCTAAGTACAGAAATTTCCCCCGTGCTGCTGTGAATTGCTAAAACTTAATGTGCACCGGAACTGTTCTCACAGCGTGCCCAAATGTTAGTTGCTCGTTTTCTAGAAGGGGAGTCTTCTCTGTGCTCGGGGGTTCTGGCTCTTCGTCATCCGACTCGAAAACAACCCAACACTATCGGTCACGTCGTCGGTGGTTGCGCAAAACCAAGGTCCCTTGTTTGCAAATTTATTTGGTTTTTCATTACTCACTATTAGGTTGTTCAGCTTTCAAAGCCGATTTTAACCTTGCTTTTCTTTCTAAAAATTACACACACAGATTAGGAGATATGTGGAGTTAACTTCAAACACCGTTCGAGGTAAGCAAAACAATATATGTATATATATACAGGGTGTTTCACGAAAGGTGGGCAAACTCGATATTGCGAAAACTTCGCGTCGCACCAAAAAAAGGCTTGTCGTTTTGGTCCCGGACCAGGGGCCTATTTAGGAAAATTATTAAAGTCTGAGATAATTATATTGTTAATTATTTTTGCGTAATTAACTTTTTTAATATTGGGGTTAAGGAAATGGTTTCAATTAGAATATTGCTCAGCATCATAAACAAACACTAAATCAACAAATTGCAGAACAAAAGAAGGCACGCGAAGCATTTTACGGCTTTCTGAAAACCGTACGTCAACTGACACACACCTCGCTTACATATTTTTCTTCTCCACTCAGTCTTAGGAATATAAATGCTGCATCCATGAATCTTGACAAACGCTGCATCCATGAATCTTGACATAGGAACCAGTATTGCGCTGGTCGCGGCTTGCACGAAAAAAAAAAATTGAAAGGCTGTGCAAAAAAAAAAAAAATCGCGTCACAGGATTTTATTTTTCTACAATCTCGTAAATCCTAAATGCTGCTGTGTGCTCATTTCATAACACGTTTCTAGAACGCGCGAGTTCTTGAAGCTTGCTTCCATCGGAATGAGAAAAGAAAAGGCTGTGGAGTTTGATAATGTTTGAGGGAGAGAAAGAAATTTTATTTACAGTTGAAATGAGCATTCATGAATTATATCTGCTCTTCGCTGCCCCAACCACCGGTCAGAGTATATCGAGCTATGAAGTGTCAAGATTTACATGCCGTATTTTTCGTACCGGAAACTCGATAAATGCGGGGGAAAAAAACAGGGATACAAACCCTAGTCGCTCGCGGAGAAGCGAAGCTGCGCGCACTTTCGAATTTGACAAAGGATCTGCCGAGCTTCTGTTGCTTCCGTCGCCTGCCCAGCGTAGTCATGGGACTCAAGCGGGCGCGTGCGCTCAAACCAACGCTCAGCAGACGCTGGAGTTAGCGCCCGTGACAGACAGCCCTGTCATCAGACAGTCGTTGTTTGCCGCTTGCATTGGCTACAGGCTTTTATAAACGTTATGCACTACTAGTTTCGACGATGTATCCCGTTTCGTATGTGCTGATTTCAGATGTTTTATTTGTAATTTATTTTGATGTTGCAATTTGTCATTTATAATTTCCGAACCGGTTCGCGAACCGGTTCAGCGCCGAACTGTCGCGAACCGGTTCGCGGATCGAATTAATCGAACCGGAACTGAACCGGAACAAAATTAATTTACCTGAACCTGAACCGTAACCGAACCCGTATTTTTTTCGGTTCGACACACTGATATTATATATATATATATATATATATATATATATACACAGTCAAACCTCGATGTAACGAAGTCGGTGAAATTCGAATTTACTCCGTTACATTGAAATTTCGCTACATAGAAATTCGGGAAAACGTTAAAGAAAGTTTCCACAAATGTTTCTGGGGTGCACAAAACTCACCGAAGACACCTTTATTTCAGTTGAAAGTAGTTCGTCGTCTTCTTCTGGGCCACTCTTGACATTATTATTCGCGATCGCATTACGTTCGCATAGCCAGATGGCCTGCATCGCGTCTTCGTCTTGCTGTGTGCTCGTGGACCGCCTGAAGACATCGATCACGTCCACCACTTCACGGTTACTGGGCACATCGCAGGTGTCTTGCTCATCAGGCTCGCTGTCGCCCTGTTTTGCGAGTTGCCACAACATCGCTAGCTATCGCCCGTCGGTCATCTCCTCCGTCGCAATGACAGCAGAGTCGACGTATAGAAATTGTCGTCGAGGTCGACGTTGTCAGGGACGGCTCCATCGCCTTGAAGGCTCCATCACCCAGGACAACGAGAAACGCACGCTCGTAGTTAGTGCCTCAAACGAACTACGCAGCGCAAATGAAGCCGACGGACTAAACGGCTGGCGGCTCTAGTGTCCTCTAGTGGCCGCTCTGTACATCACACTCGCCAGACTTGGCCTGTTCCACCCTTTGCACTTTATCGGTGGTCTGTCTTGGCACGTGTGCTTCTCAAAATCTCCTTGGGACCCAAAGTTTGTGCCGGAATTGTCCATGAAACTTCGTTACATCGAAATTTCGGCAAACGGGACTTCGTTAGCATAGAGGTAAAAAATACATGGCGTGCATACACTTGCGGTTAGAAAAGGTTATGCACTTCGTTACATCGAGGGTTTCGTTAGATAGAAGTTCGTTACATAGAGGTTTTGTTTACTTGTATATAAATGTATATATATATGATATATATATGTATGATATGATATATATATATTAAAATTAGGCTTTCACGAAAGGCGGATCAAGTTCGATATTGCGAAAACTACGCTCGCAAGAGAAAAGGCTTAGTGTCGCTTAGTCCTAAGCAGAGGCCTATTCAGGAAAATTATTAAGTGTCCGGGATAGTTAGATTGTTACTATTTTTGCGTAATTAACTTGTTTAGTATTGTTTAAGGGCATGGTTTTCAACTAGAAAATTAGCTCAGCATCATCAAAAGCCTTGCCAGCAATTGCAGAACTGCAGAAGGCAGGCTAAGCATTTTACAGCTATCTGAAAAACCGCAGCGAACTAGCAAGTTGTCGGTTTGTCTATCGGAGCGCACTTGCCCCATGTGGCACTGCGTCCCGTGGAGAAGTGCAACCAACCTCTGCTTGCGCTGTCGTCGCGCGACGCTAGCAAAGGCTGGTTGTACTATGCTTTTCACGGGGCGCGAGTGCCTGCCTTGGCCGAGATGCGTCCGATAACAAATCCCGAAACATAAAAACCCGTCGACTGTAGCGCGTGCTTAGAATAGCTGTAAAATACGTAGCATGCCTCTACGTCGGCACACCTGGCGCTTTAGGGTTTTTGATGATGTTGAGCAATATTCAATTGAAACCATGCCCTTAAACCCAATATTAAAAAGTTAATTACGCAAAAATAATTAACAATCAATTATCCCGGACTTTAATATTTTTCCTAAATGAGGTCCCTGGCCCAGGACCAAAACGACACGTTCTTTCGCGGTTTAGTTTCGCAATATCGAATTTGTCCACCTTTGCGTGAAACACCCTAGTGTCAGGTCGGCTATGCATTCTTACACAGTGGCAAAGGAAATCGAGGTCGTCCAATGGCATTGTGAAAACGGGAAAGACGTACACCAGACGTCTCGACCCATCAAGCTCGACCGGATACGGGAATGGGACAAGAATTTTGACAATTTGCTACAGTCAAACTACGGGAAAGCCAAAGTTCGATGAAAGATAAGTAACGGCGCGCCGGTGTTCAGTGAATAAGTGAACGACGCGCTCTTTTAATACCTGGAGCGCGAAAGAAGTGCAGAATGAGCCATTAGCAACCGGCTTCTTTTTGAAGAAGCTGTCAAAATAGCCAACGGCATGCAGTTGGGAAACATCGCGGAATGCTGCGAACTTTTTTCTTGCGGCCGACTCTGAGGAGTCTTTTGATGGTTTTGAAAGTGATTAACATAGCAGTGACAAATCTTTGGCCTAATAAAGTCTGTTCTCAGAGATAAATAAAATATTAAATCTGTGTGCACTGCGCTTTTTTTTCTTTTTCTGGCGAAAAAATTTTGTCGTCGCCATTTTGAATTTTGGTGCCGTTCCGGGATAGCGCCCCCCTACTTTGCAGGCAATTTTGACTTGCGTGCAGGGGGGCGCTTGCTCGGAATTTTATATATATATAGAGCCCATAGAGATCTATTTGATGGCGCAATGAAACTGAAACTGAACACTTCAGAGTTCATTGACATTTCAAGATATCGAACTTCAACAATTTGGCTTACAAATGTGCAAATTTATTTAAGGGAGCACGTGGGATCGACAAATATTTTTTTAGTTTTAGGAGGATTTTGCTCAAATTTTGCATGCATGTTTGTAATGCCTGTATGGTGATACGTGCAAAATATCACTGTGATATCTCGGTTACTTTTTTAGTTTTTTTATTTATATGTATTTTTTCTCCTTCGAACCTTGTGGAGTGCCTGCAGAATTTAAAAAATGTGATAGAAGACTGGTTGGGCTTGGAGTATGTTCCCAAATGAATGCTATACAGCGTGACATTCTGGGATTTTTTAATTTTTTGCACGATTATTTTTAGTCTGAATTTTCTATCGCCTTGCATGAATGGATATGAATTTCACACAGATGAAAAACCACATTATAAATACAAAAAGGTATACTCTGAAAAAACAAGAATGTCACTATGTGTAGTGTAGTTCAAAGTGCATAATAAAACAAACGGAGCAACAATAGTCAAAACGGTTGCCAAGATATCAGCTCCACGAGTAGGACAAAAAGCAAAAAATGTGATTCTGAGAAAACGGTCTCTACAGTTTCAAGTGGTGTTTCTCACTCTAGAAGGCACCAGGGTTATAGTCTTCCGTGTCCTTCTCGACACAGCACTTCTTCGGCTTCTGCCCCTTTGCCTGAAGAGCTCTCGATGCCTTCTTCTTCCTTGAGGCGTCCTTCTCTGCTGCTCTCCGAAGTGCAAGCCCCCCAGGTCGGATGCCGAGGGAACTGCAGAACTCTGTGTACGCACGGAAGCTGCCACAGTTGAACCTGCAGATTGCCTCGCTGACGGCGGTCTCTGCTGCAACCAGGGATGCATGTTCGTCTTTTGGGAGGACTGACCAGATAACAGAGTGCAGACTCTCTGCCGCATTCTGAGTCTTTTTTCCCCTTGCATCGGTCAAGAAGCTGAGGTTCGGAGAGGCGCTGGTACACGGGCAGAAGTGCAGCGGCAACATGGCTCGTTAGCCTGTACTTGTGAGCTGGCTGCGGCTCACCTTGAGCTTCTGCTGCTCGATGCCTACACCAGCTCATGGGACCAGGAGGGCAAAGCTCGTGATGGGGTTCTTCGTCTGTAGACGTCACATGATAGAACGTTGCCATCACTGCTCTCTGCATGTCTGCAACGTTGGAGTGGCTTCGCAGAGCCATGCCATAGTAACTGGTGAGTCGCTTGATGAGCTCCTGCGTGAGGCCACCTCTTCCGCCGAGGGGTTGCCCTTTCTTGCCCTTGGTGATGAGACCACGCAGCGTGGACCCCATCCTCTTTTGCACATGGTTGATGCAGTCCTCCTTAGTGAATGGAATGAATCCATAGGTTGCATCCTCGCTGAGGGCCAGGAATGTGCGGCTGTCTCCGTCGCAGACGATGCTCGTGTAGCGAAGGTCATTCTTTGCGAGGGAACGTCTGAACAACATCAAGGCAGCTTCCACCTCCATCCTACCCGACTTCACCTCGGTATTCTTCAGGCACTCGTGCGACTGCCTCCACTGGCTGTAGCCCTCGGAGTCTTGCTCTGGGCCCAGTGCACAACCATGGCACAGGTTGGACAGAACCACGGAGTCCAGCACTAACCCAGTGTAGTACTCTATCACAGTGCCCACGCCAATGTGAGACGTGTGGCCGCGAGTCATCCATGTTCCGTCATATACTACGGTCACATTTTTCGTGAAAGTTGGGTCCATGTCTCTGTAGACATTACGTACAGCTTCAACAGAATCAACAAACACACTTGCAGCAGCTGCATCCGCAGCAGGCCTGAACGTGTTCTTGAGGTGCCCCTGGAAGGTTTTCTGGTGCAGCCCCCGATGCGAAACATTCATGACGGACCAGAAGTCCGTCAGCGCAGTCGAGCCTTTGCCGACACTCTTCATGGCCTGCATCGACCTCAGGTTCACCTCGAAGGCACGGCTGTCTTCTTTTCGCGGCGACGACCATTCGTTCGCGACAGCGCCACACTTGGAGCAAGTCAGGATCATTTTCACGGCCAACCCAAGCCGTGTTCCCTGCACAACTGTGAATCCTGGCCGCAAGCACTTTTGGCACGGTGTCTCGCTAAGCAGCGCGTTCAGTGCCGCGATTTGGACCACCAAATATTCCTCGGATGGCTCCGCACTAGCGGGTTTTTCGCCTTCGCCAGTCAGCTGCATCTTCCGCTCAGTTGCCGACACGGAGCTCAACGACTCTTGGACCGCCGCGGCGCACTCACGGGACGCCTCCGGTGAAACAAATTTCGGCTGCAAATGCACCTGAACGGTGCGATTGGTGCTCGTAGACGGCGCTTCTTCAACGGGACTCGCAACACTCGAAGTGCTAGGCAGCGCGTTCACGTCGTCCGCGGAAGACTGCGCTTGAACAAAGCGCTCACTTTCGGAGAGCGACACCAAGAGCTTTTTCCTGCTCTTCTTGGCCATCGGAGATTTCCGCTTACGGCTGCCGAAGCGATGCGCCGTTCCGTACTTCTTCTTGAACGATCGTCGATCCATAATCACCGGACAGCGTTGAAGAAGAAACAAGAAACTATCGCGATCCGAGACTCCAAAAGGCACAGCGGGCGAACACGCGAGAGCAGCCGGGAGCAGACGACGAACTCGTGGAGAGCGCGGGGAGCAGCGCGGTTGCTAGGGGCAACCACGGAGCCGGCCAATGACGGGGCGCGCCCGACCCGCGCGGCAGGGAAGGCCAATCGGAGGCCGCCGTTTCCATCCGGGAGGCCTCCAAAGTTTTGTTTTTTGTGTGCTTACTTCGCATGTGAGGAGACGGTAGACGCGGGAAATGGAAAGATGACGAAATGCGCTTTCCGTTGATACCAAGATGGCCGTGCCCGATAGCGCCGTCGCGGAGAAACGGAGGTTTGAAAAACGTGGATTTTTTGCGGATTTGGAGCAATATTCCTCTACCTGACCTCATATAAGTGATTATTTAGAGCACTTAGAGATAGTTTTTGACGAAAAAAACTTTGAGAGGTCATAGAGAAATACCCACAGATGTGAAATATTCGACTTTCTAAAAATCAACTTTTTTGACATTTTTCGCGAGTTGATCCCCGCGTCCTCCCTTAAGTACTGTCAGGGCCATTAGCATTATAAGGGGAGTAAGTAGAATAAAAGATAAGAAGAAACAAAATGCAGTTATACACTTTGATTATGACAGCTAAAAACTGTGAAGGGTGTTAATAACATTTCTAAACAATGCACCATTAACAATAGGTAAGGTAGAAGGCAGAAGGTGATTCCATTCCAGAGAAGTTTTAATGAGATAGCATTATTAAGCCACTACTCAAGATTTTAAGCTATGTATATTCTGGCCTCCTAATGCACAGTAGATCATTTCAGCTCACTGTACTTGCACCACATTCTGCCATGCATATGCGGACTGGCAGTACGTACTCCTTCACATTCACACCCTTTTCGAAGGAATTGCTAACCTTGACGTCATCCTAGGGGTACTTCTTGAAGTCGTCCTAGAGGTAATCCTTGTAGTCATGCTTAAGGTCGTCCTTGAGATCACCCTACAGGTTGTTTTAGAGGTTGCCCTAGATGTCGTCTTTGAAGTTGTCCTTCAGGTCTTCCTAGAGGTCATCTATGGCATCGCCTCTATATGTCGTCTCTGACGTTGTACTCTAGGACGATGTTGAAAGTGACGTCTAGGACGACCCCAAGGATGACCTCTAGGGTGATCTCAAGGACGACAAGGATTCAGCGTCGTCCTCTACAATGCTAAATTTGGCAAGAAGTTTCCCCTCTAAATTTACCAAACAAAATTGACCTCACGACCTATGCACCAATTCAGTTTCCCCCGATAAATTTGGCAGTGTGCAACGATAAATGCTATCGCATTCATAGATAACCTTTGTAGTTTCTACAAATTTGCCTCCACCATCAGTTTGCTCCCCTGTAACTTTTGTTGTGTAAGCTACACTGGCCAAGGTTGAGCAGTTTCGTGTGGCTCCTGGAGAGCCGTGCTGCGCATGCGCGAGGAGCAGTGACATCACACGTGTCAGTCCCCAATGCACGTGCCGCATGCATGCACCCGCTCGAGATCATGGCTCGCGCTGTCCGGTTGTTTTGGGCGGCAGCTTGGTTGCTTGATACATAACAACACGGCGCACAGCTTAACTCATTGGATCCCGAAGTAGTCACATAATGTGTATACCGTGTGTGTGTCATTGAAGCAGCAGTAAGCATGGATAATCAAGCTAATCCTAGACAACCAGGAAAGCTAAGAATAACCAGCTGAACCTAAGCTTACGCTACATATTTTTTCTTCTTTCACAGGGTTCGCACAGGTGCTTGAAAACCTTGAAAACCCTTGAATTTGAAAATGCCATTTTCCAGACCTTGAAAGTCCTGGAATTTGTAGCGGTGCTTGAAAACCCTTGAATTTCCCTATGATAGTTAGTGGTGCTACATTTTTTATCATAATAAAATAGAATCATGATTTTTACGTGTATGTTAAAAAAAATTTGAAACTAAAACGAGGGAATTTTCTTATATGGCATACAACTCTACATATTTGGTTGATACACGTTAAGCGCCTGGCCACAATGGTAGCAGTCCCGGTGGTTCCGGATCCGGTCTCGCTCGTCCGCTTCTTGTGATCTTGCGCCGTCGCTCACTTGTGTAGTGTTTGCTATTATAGCCCTGGTTTCCTTGTTTTGAGTCTGCTTTACGCAGCACATGGTGGACGTTGTTTAAGCTGCGTGCGATGCCCGGAAAGTGCAACTTCCAGCGGTCGTGGTTGGGTCATGACGACTACAGACACTGGGTTGTGTCGGACCCAGGGAGCATGAATCGGGCAAAATGCAGACCTTGAGGGAAGACGTTTGATGTCTCGTCAATGGGCGAGTCCGCACCAAAAACCACATTAAAAGTGCGAAGCACAGTGGGAAGATGAAGAAGGCAGCAGGTAGCTCCATGCAGAACTATGTGACTCTGTGCTTCAGTCACCGATCAGTCTCCGTGGGATCCGTCCCCGCAGCCCCAGCAGAGTCATCAGTCTTGACCAGCACGTGCAAGGTGGTAGATAGAGTGCGCTAAATTTGGTGGGATAGAGTGCTCTAATTGACTTAATTTACGAGGGCTCGAATTTTCGCGAACCGTACCAAAGCTGAAAATTTTGAATTATTCGCGGGTTCTAATTTTTGCGACTCGAATGTAGCTTCCGAAGTGTTGATATTGTGCCCAACGATTGTTCGCGGTATTTGTTTTTCACGGATCGTGGGCAATTCGCGAAAATTAAGTCGTTTGCAGTATTAAAGGGGTCCTTTAAAATATCTTTCCAGGTCCTTAAAAGTCCTTGAAAACCCTTGAATTTTTTTCTTTGAAGCCTGTACGAACCCTGTTTTAGTTCTGCACAGATGATTTGCTGTCAGTGTGCAGGTCTAGGGAGAGCATGTTGGCAAGGTGCAATCTCAGTCTTGCCACTTTTCAGGGCCCCCACTACCCTTCTTACCTGGGAGGCCTGCCGGCATTCCCACCACCCGCACCACCTGCTGGTGGCGCAACACCCGGCCTACCTGCAGGCCCCGCCCACCTACCACTACCCTCCCCTGCCGGGCCATGCCCAGTTTTATGCGGCAGCTGCCAGCAGGCACGGGGCCCCTCCACAGGCCCCGCCCCCGGGGCTTATGCGCACCAGATGATTGGTGTGCACGTGACCCCAATGGCGAGGGCGGTGCTGCCTATGGCCCCACCCCCTCCTCCGGCTGCCCCGCCCCCTCCTGCAGCTGCACAGGTGGGGCAAGTGCATCAGGTATGTGGCTGCCACAGGCAAGGTACAGTTGAAAGTGCCCCAGGATAGTTTGGCACCCCTTGCTAGTTTCCTTTTATTTAGGAAAATAAAAAATTCGACGCAATATCTGTAGACGTGGAAGAGGCTTGCTGTGGATAAAAAGAAAGGAGTAGATGTTTGTACAAATGTGAGGACAAGCGCTCGTCTTCAGAGGTGTCGGAACTTTGCCTACATCGGCTGTTGTGCACATTCCAGTTCAAGTGTTCTTATACGACAATACTTTATGCCCAGTTTGTGGGCAGATCATGAGGGGTTAGGAATACAAGAACAAAGGCTACGTAGTCATAGTTTGTTCAAATTGGAATGTTCACATGAGAATGGGATGGTACAAACAAATAAGAAAATTTTGGTTGGAGGAAATAAAAATAAAATCCATCTCTGGCATAGACCAAACTTGGAACTTCTGCTTTACACGACCAGTGCTCACTCTTTTCATCTTCTCTTTATCCGCAGTGTCATTAGTAGTATATTGCCTGAAACACACCTCCGTCTCGCGCGTTTATGGTGCCTTTTAACGCTAAATGTGTTTTACGAGTCGTTTTCTATGAGAAAATTGTTGCAAATGAGCGTCGGGAACGATTGACGTGAATGAGCGACAAGCTGGGGGCTTCAGGGAAAGTGAGGTGTGCACTCCCCCGGTATTTTATGGTAATACGGTACATAAATGAACAAAAAAATGTACAAAAATTTAAAAAAAAACACGCCATAAAAAGGATGAAAAATCTAGCACAAACACACATATAGTGCAGTTTGTGAGGGACATATTTTGCGCTTCCTAATCTTTATAAGCATGATCGAGCTCGTATAATTTTTTTCGGTCCCTCACCTCGTCATTGGTCATACGTCGTCCGGAAAGCTTCTACGACCGGTGCATTAACCTGATTGCGGTCCCTCGACGTCTGCCTCGTTACATCGCGGCCGTTTCATGCCATAGCTTGTCGCCACCTTGGCGTTGCAGGCAAATACAACAGACGCCAGTTCTGCTGTAACTCGCTCTGCACCTGGTCTGTCGACAGAAACTATGGCAACCGCGGGTTAGGATGCTGCCATAACAGCAATGCCAGAGTCGCCCTGTCTTTTTTGCCGGCACTTCTACGGCCAACCGTCAGCTGTTGCAATCCAGAAGCCACCGGCTTCCGCTAAATATTTCGTAGCCATTCTGGGACCGCTGCAGGTGTGTGAGCAGTATAGGATGCTAAAGACACCGATCAGAGACACCTTCCAAGCGCGCTACAGGAGGAGACGGAAAGCAACCCCCAGGAAGGATTGGGGGTGGCGTGTTTCGCATTCATGACGGCTCTGTCCTCTCCTGCGCACTCTCCCAGCTGAACCAGACGCAGCTCAACTACCTGCTGTCTGCCTACCGGGTGGGGCTGCTTGCCATGGAGACCCTGGCCCGCCGCGTGCACGACGACCGGCCCCAGGCCAAGTACGCCCGGAACCCGCCCTACGGGGAGGATGTCAAGTGGCTTCTAGGAGTGGCCAAGAAGCTAGGTATGACTGCCCCCCTTTCTTCTTCTTCTTCGCTGGCTTATCGTCTTTGGCTGCATCTCCTCCACTATCAAAACTTGGTGCCAATCTTATTACATCAGCTCCGGTGTGGAACCCCCAAGGAGGGGAATACCTCCCCTCTCCTCAAGCTTGCCACCTATCATTTGAAGTGGCATCAAGAAGCTACGTTTAAAAGGGAAGCTGGCATCGAGCCTAAACTTTTTTATTTTTAGAGCTATCTGTAGGAAATTTTCAGGGTACATTTGTAGCATGTATATAAGAGTAACTGCTAAGTTTCATAAAGCTGTGCCTATGGGTTCTTATGTTACACTTTTTTAATGCGATAGCATTCTTTAGCTACCCCCCCTTTCCCAGATTTCTTGGACTTTCTGGCCTCCTAATGCGCAGGAGGTACGCAGTAGACCATTTCCGCTCAAAGATGGCAAAGGGTGAAATGGAGTTGACAAAGCGCAGGAACAAGCAGACGACGCAAGGCGTCTCGCCACCTCGCGTCGTTGGAGTCTTCAGTATGGAGTTGACACACAGCCTAGGAATCTAAAAAGGTTTGATGCTACCAAATGTAGGAACAAACATGCATCCTTTTATTTGTCACAAAGGCCATTGTCTATTAGTACTTCCCCAATATTCTTAAAAAACATGCAAAGGAAAAAAAAAAGATTTTTTAAACAGCCTGTTTGGCAAAATTATGTCATAAAATAAATTCACAAGGAAAAAAAAAAAAAACTTTTAAGCTATATTTATGGCGTCGAAACGAATTTGTAGTTGACACCTGTGGTAGCCGCCACTAGTCACACGGTAGACCTGTGCGCTGCCGCTGCCGCTGCCACAAGTTTCGTCGGAGCCGTTAGGCGCCACCGCTTAAGTCCCCCAGAACCCCCACACCGCCGCCGGAAGGGAACACACAGCGCGCCGCCACCGTCAATTTCTGACCAGTGCACAGGTCTATCGCGTGGCGCTTGCGCTCTTTGAGGAGCATCCTATGGGCTTTAAAAGTTACTTATTAATCTTAATTTCTTTGTTGCACTTAAAACAATGATTAATGAGTAACTTTTAGAGCCAATAGGAAGCTCCTGAAAGAGCACAAGCACCACGTGACTATAGCGGCCAGGCTCCCATGGGCCCTAGCTACAAATTAGTTTCGCGCCATAAATATAGCTCTTAAAAACTCTTTCTTTTTAATTGTAAATTTATTTTGACATTCTTTTTCCGTCCAGGCTCTTCAAAGAGAAAATGCTTTTCCTTTGCATACATCTTTTAGAGCGGTGTGCTTGACTACCGAGGTTCCCCAGACTTTTTCAACATTTAATTGTATCGGCGCCGAACAGAAAAAATGGACTCAAAATTGATGCTAACCGTTCACCGTGCATCTAAATCTACAAGTTAGGGCGCCTCTTTCCCTGTCTCTCTCCACTTTCTACTTTCTTTTCTCCACAATATGCCTTATGCAGCCAGGGAAAAAGACACCTTCGTTTTACCTAGATGTGGAACAAACTACAGCTTTACTATGTTACGGTATATCTTGCCAATGTTTTTGAATATGTCTCTATATCATCACCTGAGTGATATGTATTCTTCTATCCTCCGGAACGCTTTTCTTTTTTAATTTCTCTGTACTTCAGCTATGTGTAACATACTGTAAACAATTTATTTTTCGCATTCTCAATATTTCGCGATTTAGGGCAAAGCTGAAGTTTTGAATAATTCGCGGGTCCTAATTTTCGCTACGTGGTGGGATCTCAATATAGATTCCAATGCGTTTACATTTTACCGGAATTGTTTGCGAGAACTATTTTTCACGGATCGTAGGCGATTCGCGAAATTTGCGTAAATTAGGTCCTTGCGAAAATTGAGTCGTTTACAGTATAGTATAATATTTGCAAACTACTATCTGTACCTCAATATACCTTTCATTTTCTTTATATATTTTTTTTTCTATACCGTGTTTACACTGCTGATTTGAAAGGGTGGCAATGCCCAACAAGCAGTGGGTGACACTGCTTCTTTCTCGCCACCCTCAGTTTGTGTTTCAAGCTGAAATAAACTCTGATTGATTGATTGATCTTCCTCCTCCCTCCAAACTCCTGATCAATGCCTACTCACCTATACCCTATCTCACAAACATCTGCAGGGCAGACATATGCGTGGGCAAGAGTGCGTGGCTTCGGAACTTGCTTCCTCCGGACAAGCTCACGTACGAACAAAAGCGTTCTGCTGAGCTAGGCTCGCACCCTTGTGCCTTCGTCTTTACTGCAGACATTTGTGAGATGGAATGCAGTGCAATCCACTTATAACAATAATGAGAAAACCCGAAATTTCAATCGTTATAAGCAATTTTCGTTGTATCTTGACTAGGAACTGATTGTTTTTAGCCTAGAAACTAATCGTTCTAAGTGGTGCATTGTTATATATGGTATCGTTATATGTGGATTGCACTGTATACCTGCCCTAGAAGTGTTAATTGTATCGGGCGTTTGCCACCTGTCTCCCTGTCTTCTATCGAGAAAGACCCTTGTACGAGTGAAAGAAAGATTAGGATGAAACTTGGTGCGCTAAGTGAGCAGCTTTCTGACACGTCTTTTCTTTGCTGCGCAGGTACCTCATATTTGCAGGAGTTCTGCATCTGTACAGTGAACAGCGTTGCCAGTCCATTTGTGTTGTATGAAATTGTGACGGACACTGCGCACCACTTGACGCGCTCCAATTCTGCCACGGTGTCCATGCCAGTTCGATCTCACGTTCTCACACCTCTCATTCAGAAGTGCCAGCAAATGTGAGTGTGGAGTCACTATTGGTTGTTTCACTCGAGAAGTGTTTCATGTTGACTGCAGAAACTTTTCGCGGGGTGACGAGAGTTTGAAATGACCGTGCAGTTGATCCTTTTAGATTCAAGCTTAATGGGATAGTAGATCTAATTTTAATTATCGGAGGTTCGAACTCTGAATCACTGGGGATCAGGAAAATGTCAAAATAAACTTAAGCTTGTATAAGCTAGAACTTTTTGCATTTTTGAAAGGTGAAATTTTTCAAAATATGTGCTGTGCTGTATTAAAATGAAGTTCTGTCAAGTAATATTCTAATTTACAGTATTTTTTTCTTATAATTTCGGGTTTGAGTTGCTAAGGGGCATACAAGTGTACCTTGGCTTTGTAATGGTTCTTAAAGGAGGCACTGAAGTGGTTTTTGAGACAGTCTTTTTATGGCACAGGCACAATCTATGCACCCTAGAAAACCGAAAATGACAATTGTGCACATGTTTTCCCCTATGAAAATACAACCGTATCCTTTTTCTGAGATTTATCTCCACAAAGGGAATATTGCTGTATGGTCGCACTTTTAATAGTGGAAAAGGCCACGGATGTTTGTAATTTTTAGATTTTAAGGATGCTTAAGACGTGTAGATTGAGTGGGGCCTAAGATGACGATTTCAAATAACCGCTTTAAGTTTCCTTTTGTTTGTTGATCTCTCCCCCACAACCTTGGTATATTTCTGTTCATATCATTTGTCTTTATACAAGGTTGAATTGGTCCTTCATCTTTAACGCTTGATCGTCGGTAAATTTTTGCCCCTGTTCTGCTTTGTTTTGCACAGGTTCATTGCCTGCACCCACACCAAAATGTACCACATCACGCCAGCCGAGTACGACGAGTTCATCAACATCCTGCGTAGTGCACGAATGGCCTTCATGCTCACACCCGGAGGCATGGTGCAGTTCACGGAGCTCCTGCACAGCCTCCGGCGTTCCAAGTCCTGCAAGAAGGACCTATGGCAGCGCATCAGCAACCTGGTGTCGACCACGCCTCCCATCTGACGCCACCACAGCCTCCTAGGCACACACAATTGATTGCCTGCCTCTTCTGCACCGTTTTCTGCCGTCGCCGCTCCTTGTCGTGCCGCTTCTACTTTGGGATTTCCGTTCAATGCGTGCCTCGTCTGTTCCGTTGGTGTCTTTCCATCTGCTACCGCTTGTGACAGTGTTGTGCGGGTTCAAGGAGCGTGCTGCTGGGGCTCTGTGCCGAAACGGGTGTCGCCGCTGCTTGCCTCGGCTCATCGAAACTGTGTACTCGAAAAAGAAAAAAGAAAAAAATACTCTTTATAATTTATTATACACTGACTGCTCGTTTGTGCCCCCCGACTGATGAACTACGATGCGGTGCTCTTCTCTGCTTGGACGGTGTACGCGGCGATCGCCTCCTCTGCTGTCCTCCTCCTGCCCGAAGGACCGAACCTTGTTGCGAGGGACAATTGTTCCGTGCTGCTCTCACTCGATTTCGGTGGGCCTCCGACGGAAAGCTGTGCTGGATGCTGCGAGCCTTGGTGCTTGTGTATCAAGCGCTGGGTTTGTCGAAACTGAGTTCAAGCGAGGCAGCTGTGCGAATGGGCTCTGCGCCGTTCTTTCTCACGGCTAAACACTGGTTCGTCACTTCTCTCGTGTGCTCTTCACTTTCTTTTGTTTTTGGGTGCATCGTGCTGTTTAGTTTGTTTTTGAAAGAGGGAGGGCGAAAGGAAGGTCGAGTGTACATATATTTGATTTTGCTCAAGAAGAATGAGAAGCAAAACTATTGGAAAACAGCCTGCCCCAAACGAGAACTTCCTTTTTTCTTTTTTCTGTACTCGTTTATTGCTTTGTGACGTCTTTCTTAAGCTTCAGTTGCCTTTTAATTTTTCCGGGTGTGGATGTGACAGACCACCCTATCTCTATCCTTGCCTGTTAACCTTTATCTTATTTTTTTTTCTGTACTCGTTCGTTGCTCCGTGATGTCCTTCTTAAGTTTCAGTTGCGTTTTAATTTTTCATGGTGCGGACATGACTAACCAGCCCATCTCTTTCCTTGCCTGCCTTGTCCTTGGCATCGAAGCGCACATGTAGCGTGACAAGTGGTGTCCGAGAACGCGGCATAAGAAGAGCGCCGTCTGCGAACGAGAAAGACTGGGAGAAAGCTGGGAGACGTGGTTGCAAAAGCTCCGGCTTTGCAAAAGAGTAGCAAACAACAGAGACTCGCCGCTGTCGTCGTCGCTCCAAGAATGGGCAGAGACTGGCTTCTAATTGATCTCGTGCGGAGACTTCCTGTCGTGCACCCATCCAGGCAGGGGCGCACCACTCTCACCCGACGCCTGTGCGCGACACATCCTGTACACAGTTGCATACCCACGTCGAATCTCTGCCCTGCCTTCTGCAAGCGTGGCCCCCGTGCCACCATCTGCCGTGGCTCATTGGAAGGTGTTACCGCTCCGGCAACTTCCGAGGGGCGGGGCCCGGACAGTGCAAGGCTGAGAGTTTTGGAGCTATTTTTCATGGTACATCAGTGCTCAAGTTGTGGTGAAGCGGATTTTTTCCAGTGTCTGGTGGTGTTTGTTGTTTCCCCCTTCCCCCGTTTGTTGTTGTTTACTGTTGTGGTGACGATGGTGGTGTTTTGAGTATGTTGTAGCGACCATTGCTCTTTTTTTGTTTTCATATAATTGCCATTATAACTATATTGTCATTATAAACCATGTGACCATACATTGCATCCATCAGCGCATGTGCATGCTAAGGGAATGGGGGCTCTTACGGCACCCTGTTCCCGGCTGTGTTTTAGTGTAATTTGTCATTGGAGAACGGTCGGAGAGGTGGCAGGCAGTGTAGTTGCTTGCAGTGTAAGGCCGAGTGCGGTAGATTTACAAGCAGTTCTCCTTACCTTTTGGTTGCAGTTTGGCTGTGCACTTGCAGAGTTCTCAGTTCAAAGTTGCAAGGTCGAACCTTACACCTGGGTGCCTGGAATCTTCTTTTTCTGGCCAGTTGTTTTTGGAGTTGTATTTCAATCTTCTACAAACCAGGGATGGAACAACAATTTCCCTTTGGGGTGTAAAGGCAAGAGCTACTATTTCTTTCCGAATTAAATCAAATAATTTGTGCTTGAAAAGTGTTTGTGCAAGTAGATGCTGAACTGTCTTGATTCATGCTTGTAGCTTTACGCACAACAACTGGTCAGAACTGGCTGTGTATGGTTAAGAAAAGCGATGCATTCACGATTCCACCATTGGCTTCTTAGACTACTTAAAGCTTGCTTCAATGGGATATTGTGTTTTTTAAAGGTTCTTCAGAAAGAACAGTTTCTAACCCGATCCACAAAGCAACGTTCCCAATGTTCATGAGACATCCCACATGTGCACGCATAGTGCTGAAGGGGGAAAAAAACATAAATACATGCTGCATGACTAGCATATTCATTATGACAGAGCTGCGGATCTTGTATCTGTTTGTGTGACTTTGTGATATTATTTATCGAATTTGTTTAATTTCTAACGCTTCTTCCTTTTGCTACCATTTCCAAGCATATTAGTGTACGTTTTAACGATCTTGTGACTGTCACTGTCTTAGCATTTCATCCTAGAATAAATTTTTCTATGTTACGACTGGATGTCTGGTTTTTCGTAACCGGACAAAAGCTCACCAAACAGAAGCTCACCCGTATTTTCACAGACCCAGACAAAAGCTCACCTTTTTTTTTTTTTGCTCCCCGGGCGAAACATGGGCTGGGATAAAGTGCGGATGCGATGGACATTGCACCATTTTTAGGAGAATTGGCATCCCATCCCATGCAAAGGTGTCGACAGATAAGCCATAGCAGGCAGAGAAGCAACTGATTTGGGACCAAAATTTAGGTCACTGAAATTGAGTAGAGCGGATAAGATCAAGCATGCTTGACTTAAGGTATGCTGGAGCAACCTTGTGCCACGCCCAAGAAACTTCGTAAACCGAGGTTTTTGAACCCGAAGAGTGACCGAAGAAGCGAAGTCACCCTTTGTCGACCTCGCTTTTTCATTGTGCTTATGTCACGCTAAACGCGCACATAAAGGTTAGGCACAATGTCTCTTCATTAATAATGCATGGGTTTTCTTAGGGTTCAGGCTAATATTGGAAGTGAATGGCTAGGAAAATTAAATTCATTCCGTCATTGAGCGTCGTATATGTATTTGAAAGCAAGGATTATCTCGGGTTGTTGTGGAAAGGAAACTGAAGCAAAACTGTAATATACAAACCATTGAGTTGCGAAGTTTTAAAAATATTTTCAAGGAACCGGAGTGTGGCCTTTTGGACAGATGACCAATTTAGAAAGCTGTGCGGGACTTTGGATAGGCTCGCGTTCCTTTTACCACAGCTTGTGCCTGAAGGACTAACCTACATCAGGGAAAAGTATACCGGTGACATCGGCGACCTGCTGGACTATTTTGATTGCACGTGTGTCGACGGCCTCTTCCGTTATGCTTCTGCTCCTTCTGCGGCGGCACCCAGAGCGAATTCTTCCCTCTGCCTGACAGTGTACCGACGACGACCGGAGTTGCCCCGGAATGGTGGAATATGTACGACGCCACTCTTCAAGATAAAGACCAAACATACACCTGCGAAGGATGGAATACCGGGTTCCAGAAGTTTGTAGCTGATTGATGCTGATTGAATGCCCACAGGAAAATCAGGCGTTCGTTGCCACGGCATTGACACAAGCCCGCAGAGGTGAGCCCCAGAGAAGCGGGTGCGAAAAACCCCTGCGCCTGCAGAATCGTGTGAAAAATATTTTCGAGGGATATTACAGGTACACCCAGATCTACCAAGACTGCTGGAGCTAGTGGGGGACTGCATTCGCTTCTTACCAATCGATAAATAAACTTGTTTCTACTCTAAAGGCGCGTTCCCACCGGCGATGCGATCTAGTCGCGCGATAACTTTCATCGCAAAAGCGACCATCGCGGGCAAAAAGCGACGCGATTTGAGCAGTCGCTTCCTGACCTGACTTTCTGCGATGCGATATAGTCGCGGAGCAGCTGAGCCAATCAACGGCGTTCGGAGCGAGGGTTTTCAAAGAACGACTCGCCTACGAAGGCGTTGGACTCGCTCATCGCGCACGCCGAAACAAACCAAGCGCCTGTCAGATTTAATTTATTGTTGCATTTTAGTGTTGCACGCATGCACCTAAGTTGTCCACACAACAGTTAAGACCAACATAATTTTTTTTCCTGGTGAGCTTTTGTCGAGGTCCGTGAAAAAATGGGTGAGCTTTTGTCCGGAATTCCTGGTTTTTATAGCCACTTTCCCTCTTTTTTATGTATCCACATAGCAGGCCAATCTCGGACCACGCAGCATTGCCTCTGAGATTTTTCTCGCGGTGGCTTGCATTCACGTGGTAGAGACCGTAGAGACTGTTACTGCGGGGCGCTTGGGGGTGTTCGCAACCAACCCAAATTCAAATTGATGATGATGATGATGCGGCTTTTCCCTTTATACCGGGCGAGCTCGAAGAGTCTTCGTGCCCTAGCCAAAAAAAACCTATAAGCTTCTGTTCTAAAGTTTCTTCCACCAGTGTTCCAGACGCGCTTTCGTTCTTCGCACGCACTGCACGGGAGAAATGTCGTGCCTGTCTTGTGGAGGGTCGTCTGCTCCACCCGTACAAAGTTGTCCGAGTCCGCCGTCATTTTAAAACCCAGTGCACATGCTAGCATCGCCTCTGAGTGAAGCCGGCGATCTACTAGTGGGATTGGCAGCAGGCACTCACAGTAGAGCACTAGGTGTTCAACTGTCTCAGGTTCTTCTCTACACGCGTGGCACATCGTGGAAACCACCTTAGGTCAAACCGCTCCCGGTAGACCAGAGTTCGTAGAGCGCCCGCTCGAGCCTCAAACAGAAGGCGGCTGCCCAAGCTGTTGTCATAGAGCAGGGTTTCAGCCACGATCAGATGCTTGCTTTAGCTGTAGACCAGCAGCGTTGGCTTCGCTTGAGCGGCTTCAAACCACTGGAAGACCTCTCTCTCACGTACTCTGCTTCTCACTTTGCACTCCAACCTCTCACCCACCACAACCTCTAAGGGTTGTGCAAAGAAGCCATACTTTTTTTGGAGTTGATGAGGCGTTTCTGCCACCTTGTTCATGTCCCAGTCATGTTAGTGTCAGGTTAGTGTGGACAAAAAGTTTTTGGCCCATCGGTTTCGATCCATGTGGCGGAGTCGTGCACCATAGCTTATCTTGCTGGTGGCTTCCCTGGCTTCGAAGCTGGCCCATCCTAGGTCTCCCTTGACAGCTTCGTTAGCCACATTTCCGTGGTAGCCCAGAGCCTGTCGTCCCACTGCTCGTTGTCGTCGCTCCAGAACTTCTCGTAATTCACCACCCACGTAGCATCCAATGTCGTGCGAACATTCCCTGGGTGTTCTGAATGTTGAAGGAACGTTAAAACACCATTCGGAACGTTCTAGGAACATTCGTATGCGAACATTCCTTACAAGGTAGGCTGCTCAACATTCTAGGAACGTTTGTTGGTGAACATTCGTATGCACAATGTTCTCGGAACGTTCCCTTCGAACATTCATATGTGCAACATTCTTGGAACGTTCGCTTGCGAACATTCCTAGAATTTTCGCAGGTGAAGCCAACTTTACGGAGCTTTCACGCAACCTGTGGTTCGAAACACCATCCACTATATGCCACTTTGTGCCAAAAATATGCAAATTAAGTGGAGTTTTGGAAACTTAGCATAAGGGATCAGTTTTATCTTATACCAGTCTACCGAGGAATGTGATATAAGGTGTAGGAGAAAAGCAATGGTTTTCAAAACTTGATAATGAACTTGGCACTCACTGCGGATGTAGAGGGGCAGTTTTGAATAGACCCGATTTTTAGCATCTTGGGTTCGATATCTGAAAAAGGTATGTCCCGCTTTAGTGTGGGATGTCGTAGGTATCTGTTCTTATGCTCCGAGTGAGTAGTCGGTTATCTATGCAGCACGTTTTGATAAGTAGGACTAAACTGTCGTTTTATTATATGCTCAGGCTGGTGCGCTGGGAAAGTGGCTAGCTTCTGCTAGAGCCTGCAGAAAAATATACTTAGATTAAAAATATCGATTGCCCTGTGAGGAGCTTTATTACATCCATATATGTAGTACGGCTTTATTGGAGGCTGTAGCCCCTGTAGCCTAAGCAAGCCATAATTGTGGAACCTTTGTAAAAATTCCTCAGAGAATGTTGCAGACGTTCTTTGGATGTTCCGAGAACGTTCTTAGAACCTTGTTAGAATGTTCTGTCGTTCTCAGAACGTTCTAAGAATATTTCCTAGAAAACATTCCTCGAATGTAGCGATAAGTGCCTGCGCCACATTCTGACAACGTTGATAGAATGTTCTTGCGTAAATTTGCAACATTCCAAGAATGTTGCAGAAGTTCTTTCGTTGTTCCGAGAACGTTCTGAGAACCTTGTTAGGATGTTTCAATGTTGATTGAATGTCCTGGTAATGTTCTATGTCAAGACCCCGGTCTAGCGGTTGTACTGCACTGGCTAAATTTCTCATCTACAGCGAGTGACTCGTCGCAACTTCGAAATGGCTGACCATTTCTCGCTCTCTAAATATGAACGCAACCCCATTTCTGCTGGGCAGCCGAGCGTTTGGAAAGGCCGGAGTACGCCGGAGCAAAGCGCGCGAGAAAATCTCGGAGGGGCATTCGACACGGGACAGGGGGTGCTAGCTACCACCCAATCTAAAAGTTGTCGGATGTTGATTTGTCCGTGGATCGATGAATGCGTAGAATCGTCGGAATCTCGATCACCGGATTGCATGTGCCGATCATGCCCGATGTGTGCATGTTTCCATTGCGCATGAATGAATAAGTAAAGTGAACGACACCTGCTACGGAATACAATCATAGACAACTACAGCAGAACTTCTGGCAAGGCGCGTTTGTTTCTGCAGTGCCTTCGAAAGTCTGGAAATGGCAACAGAGGGAGGTAAGCTGTTGCTTTCATGTTTCGCATGAATTTGAAGTCTGAGCTGAGCTTACGTGACAGTCACGCCTAGTTATTGATAGAAGGGCAATCAAGCGACTAAATTTGCAACGGTTAGGCCACAGTAGACGGCTGTAATGTTTTAAGTCTGTTTAGTTAGAAGTCGCCTAGAGTTTACATCGATTACACAAATGATCGATATACGTATAAAACCACCCCAGAAAATCTGTTTCAACCTGCCGGGGGTATATTTTAGATTTACGTGTGCATTTAGTCGGTTTATACACTCTTCATCTGGTATGGGCCACTTGCCATTTGTCGTTGATTGGAGGCGAATAAGCACAATTGTTGATTCAACATTATTGTTTCAATATCAAAGAATTAGATTGAGAATGTATTTGCAAGAGCAGTATAGGAATATTTTAAAATTTGTAGCTTACATTTTTGCATGGGGAAAAGCGCCACATCAATGTTGGTGAAATATTAAACAGCAGAAAGATTTGTAACACGTCAGCAGCAAGTATGCTTGAGAGTACAAGAAAAAGAATGAAGCAGAACTACCAAAGCAGCAAGAAAAAGAAAACAGAAACAAAATAGCATTGCTTTGGCTGAGTAAGGTACATCACATAGTCAATAGCTCACCAGAGAAGAGCTCACCCATTTTTAGGCAGGTCCGGGAAAAGCAAAGCAGCCACCGCGCTTTTGGCGGACACGGAGAAAAGTAAACCATGAATTTAATTTTTTCATAATAATAGTCCGGTTGCAGCAAACGGCTGGAAACTCTTGTTTGAAAGGTGATTGCGATAACATTGGAGCTGTAGTGAAAACAAGGCTACAGGCATTTATTTATGTAGGTTCTAGAATTCAAGGAGTTCTTTCTTTCTAAAAACCTGTAACTGTAGTTTGTACACATCTCAAAAAGAGGAGCCTTTCCTCGAAACATCTGTGTTAATAAAGTCTGTTGTTATTCAGATATCTCTGAACGCTAAAAAAAGGGAAAACTACGGAGATTTTGGCACACTACTGCACGACAGTTTACTCAATGTCTAGAAATCTAGGTAAAACTCAAGTTTCAACAGGCAACTTGAGTTTTACGCTAATTAGTGCACAGAGATAGCAGTGACAAGTCAAAGGCCATTATGGGTAGCATTTTTGGACATCAAAGGGGCACATGACAATGTGAGTCAGGAAAAACTCTGGGACCAACTGAAGAAATATGGGCTAGGAGGAAGCATGGTTAAGTTTCTAGAACGGGTTTATACGGAGAATAGGGTGGTTATATACATGGGAAGCCAAAACTACAAGACCAGCAGCAATAAAAAGAGGACTTAGACAGGGTTGCCCATTGTCTCCCCTGCTCTTTATGATACACCTCAGTGAGATGGAAAAAAGATTAGAGCAGTGCAACCTAGGTTTTGACCTGACTTACATGGAGGAAGGACATAAAGCAAATCAAGTATTGCAAGGGTTAATGAATGCAGACGACATTGTACTCGTAGCAGAAAGTCGTGAGACAATGTAGGAACTGATTAGGATTTGCAGCAGAGAAGGGGACAGTTTAGGCCTAAACTTCAGTAGGGACAAGTCAGGTATAATAGTTTTCATCGACGAGAAGGGGGAACCCCTGGAGATGCAGGACACAGTGATAGAACATGTAGAAAAGTACAAATATCTGGAGTATGGTTAAGTGAGGGAAGAAAGTATCTAAAAGAACAGGAAGATATTGTAATAAAGAAGGGGAAACGAGGTTCAGCTATTATGAAGCACAGGGCACTCTGGAACTATAATAGATATGAAGTCGTTCAGGGGTGTATGGAAGGAGTCATGGTGCCAGGACTGTCATTTGGGAATGCGGTATTGTGTATGAGGTCAGAAGTCCAGGCAGGTTTAGAGATACAGCAAAGGAGTGAGGGTAGGTTGGCATTGGGGGCACATGGGAAAACACCAAATGAGGGAGTACAGGGGGATATGGGTTGGGCATCTTTCGAGAGTAGAGAAGGAATCAGTAAAGTAAAATTTGAACAAAGACTAGCTGAAATTGAGGATACACGGTGGGCAGGGAAAGTGTACAAGTATCTATATATGAAAAGTCTAAACACTAAGTGGACAAACCGAACCCACAAGCTGAGATCTAAATACATGCAACAAGATGGGGCCGATCAGAGCATATCAGTAGAAAAGGGAGTAAAGGAAACTGAAAGGAAATTGTGGGAAGAGATGCAGGGAGAATCAGCTTTAACAATATACAGGGCACAAAAACAAGAAATAAAGAAGGAGCAGTTGTATGATAGTTCATTGGGGAGTTCATTGTTGTTTGAAGCTAGAACGGGGGTTCTAAGAATGAAAACATATAGGGCTAAATTCCAGGAGATAGACACTCTATGCGACATACGCAAACGCGAAGGGGAAACTATAGAACTTATAATTTTAAGGTGCACGGGGCTTCATCCCACCCTCTTGGGGGGGATGACTATGGATTTGGAGGAGGCACTGGGATTCGCAGACATGGACGGACGTATGGATAGGAAAAGGATTGCAGTAACTAAGAGGAGATTGGAAGATTGGTGGAAAAGATCTAGGGGAGGGGTAAAAAGAAATACAGATAAACATAAGCAATGAAAACACTTTAAAAGGGGGAGTCGTGTTAAAACAAAATTTATACAAATTTAAGAAAAAGAAGGGATGACGAAATGTTAGGCTAGGTGAGCGCAAGCTGCTGCTCGTTACAGGGTATAGCCATTACCATCCATCAATCCTTCCAAGATGTAGTGCCATAGCAAAGGCCACAAGTGAGCTCCTTGCTCAAAGGATGCATCTCAGAGTCAGCTGCACAGACTCTGGCGATTAGCACGGTTTACTATAGTTTGTTTCACTTTATGTGTAAGCACTTTATGTGCAAGTGAAGCTGAAGTTACAAACATGAGCATGCTGCCCTAAACTATTGTATTTATTCAAAAATAGGTTGACCTCTTTGAAAACAATGCCTGCACTTGTATTTCTCTCTAGCACTCAAGAAGAACCAATCATTGCGATTTACGGAAGAGGCCTGGCGGGGAATGACGAGGTGCCGATATCGTCGGAATGCAAAAATGAGATCTGTGCGGATCACATTTTTTAAAAATTCCTAACGTTATTTCTGCTTCGCCATTCGCCGACTACTTTCGTAAGGTTCTGTGGGAAGGTAGGCACACAGGTCTGTTCATAAGAACGTCGACCTATTTTCAAATAAATGAGGTACGCTGCACGTGCCTGCAAGCTCGGCAGGTGCATCGAACGCCAGGATCTTGCTCTTATACCTCCTACTATGCTCATACTGTACTGCAGTATGAGCACATCTGTTTCCCCCTGTACTGCAGTACAGGGGAAACAGAGCATGCCCTGGTTCCATTTTTGCCCAGATGTTATTCTTCTGGAAATTCTTTAATTAATTTTTGTTGCTCAACCCCATGTGTGGAGGGTGCTAACTTTTTAGTTATAAATGGTGACATATGTGTTTGGAGATTTGTGTTTGTCCTTTGTCCCTCTTGTTCCCCTTCTCCACGGATTATTTTCTTCATTCTTGTCCAGCTCGCTTGCAGCTTTGCATTTAATTGCATTATAATCATATGTAGGTTGTTGTAAGTGCAGGCTTTGGACAGATTATCGTAGGCCCAGTTCACAGATTTTAGGTGAGCTTTTCTCCACACCCATAAAAGCTTGTGGGTTTCTCTTCGCATTTGGCAGTTTTCTGGCGAGAGTCTCTCCAGTGAGTTTTTCTTTGGTGAACTTTTCTTGGCCGCCCCTTGTTGAGAAGGCAAACATACCTGACAATTTCTGAAACTGAGGCAAGAGGGAGGACAGAGTATACAAGTCTAAGTCCACTTTATAAACTTGGTCAGTCTTGGGCTCTGTTAATACTGACTGTTTGTAGCTCTGTTGTTTGCAATAGGAACAATCCACAGGTGATTGAAAACAGGTGGATGTCTTTCATTCACATTTCTTATCAATTGTACTATTTAGGTATGTTTTCTACCATAGTAAATGGAACGCCACTCAATTTGGGATATGCAAAAATGGGGGATGGCTTTGTCCAGTCCCACTTCTATACATGTATTTTCTAGATCTCTAAATTTGCTGGCTTAATTGGAATGGGGATGCAGTATTCTCGGATTTTTTCTAATTTCTGTAGGTTAATTTGCCTTTACTATTTGAGGAAGCACTGAAAAGAGTTGAAAAGCTCAAAGGTCTCAACTATTCTGCCTTTGCTGTGTTTGCTTTGCCTCTGGTTTTTGTAATGTTGAAGGTTCAGCAACCTGCCTCTGTCTTCAGAGTCACATCCATACATATTGACTTTGATAAGGTTGCTGCTTATTAATTTTTCCTTCTCGTGATTGACTATTTTTTTCTTTGCTTCTGTTCTTTAGCAAACTCCTGACGTCATGTTTGTGGCTGAAATGTTTTTCTCTTACAGGTTTTCTGACTGTATGCTACTACAAATGGGACCAGAGTGACCTGAAGCACACTGCCATTGACACCACCCTGTGCACTCACCTGATCCTGGGTTTCTCAGAGGTGGAAGACGGCGTTTTGAGCAAGGGATCGACAGATGGAGACGCATCTTACCAGGCTGTCGCCAGCCTGAAAGAGAAGAACCCTGCCCTGAAAGTTATGCTCTCAGTGGGTGGAGGAGGGAATGCCCATGGGTTTCATAGCATGGTTTCTGATGCTTCAAACACTGACAGGTGCTTGTCTTTGTTTTTCCACAACTCATTTATACATCGATCGTCATGCCTAGAAAATGGAGATGGGCTTTCACAAGATGCACAAATTTCTCTTAAAGGAGCTGTGCATTGATTTTAACGTTGAAAAAATTGGCATCTTCTACTTTTGACATTGTTTATCTTGTCACAAGGGACAAAAAACACACCTCCTTCTTTCAAAATGTTGCGATTCCGCCACTTAATCGCGAGGCAAAAATTAGAATATTCCCTGACCTGCAGCCGCGAGTGCAGGCCACGAGAACCACGCGGCATGACGTCAATGGGGGTATTGTAGAAAGATAGGAAGTTGTGCCGATACCTGTTCGATAAAAGGTAACTTTTCCATAAATCTTATCGTTCCAACATAAATATAAATACGTCAAAAACCTGGTATCATCGACAAAACTTTTATTATACGGAGTTTTAGTGGCGCCATCTAGCCTAGGTCCACAAAAGCGTCAGCTCTATCTGCTACCGCAAACAGCCGCCAGAAGCCGGAGGGGAGGGGGCCTAGCCGGACGGGTGATGGCCGGACCCGGATCAGGCTTTCCTCCTTTTACCATATTGTTCGCGCTGCGCCACACGTGGTCACGCGGTCGCGAGCGGATGAGTTCTCACTGCTCACTGATGGCTCTAGAGAGAGAGCTTCACCGGAACCCCGCGCTACCCCCATTGACGTCACAGCGCACGTGACTCAAAAGATGATGAAGGAGTTGAGAGGCGCCGAAAACCTCAATCTTTGTCCATTTTTAAAATAAAAACTAGGACATGCAGGCAAACACGTTTTTTTTTTTGTTCTTTACTTCAGAAAGGTCGAGACACCAACTCCCAAATTATTTAAGCAAAGCACTGAAATTATTGCACAGCTCCTTTAAAGGGACACTGACACCCCCCAAAAATTTTTTTAATTTTTTGTTAGGTGATTTTTGATGGTGTGTGAAGACCACCCAGTCAATATTTTGCTACAGCATCTCATATATTTTTAATAAAGTAAAAATATGCAACTGCTCGAAACTGACACCGAAACCAAAACTGGACTGGGGAGGAAGAAGAAATATAGAGGAGGAGAAAGTTACCAAAAATCATGTGGCTCTGCAACATTTTTTTTTTCAATCAACGTATTTGCAGTTTTTTATAAACCACAAGACATGGGTATCATATTTTTTGTCTATTTTTAGTATTTAGCATGTGCCTTCGATGACTCATGACTTTGATTATCTTTGGTGGTTGTGTCTGAACCATAGAAAACGGCACATGACCATAGAGAAGAGAGTGAGCGCGACTCGGACCGTCCAGTTCTCGATCGGCGGTTTTTGGGTACTAGAAAGAAAACTAATTTCGAGCCGCAAATTGCGTTCTGAGTAGTTGGGCTCTCATATGTCATGTACAAATAAAAACCTTGGCCACCGTAAATACCCTGTCAATGTCCCTTTAAAGAGCTACTGAAAAGAAAAAAAAATGTTTTCTTTAAACAATGGTTGAGATACAGCGTGTCAAAAAATAAATTTTGCATGAAAAAAAAATTTTTTTTTTTTGAGAAATATTGACGGTGCAAGACGCGATTTAGTTGGTAGTCACCTCCTTTCCACTTGTTCTCTCTCGGCATTTCGGGGGTGTGGAAGAGAGGTGAATCAGCTTCGCCGTCACGTTGAAGTGGAGAGAGCGTATGACCATCTTGTTGAGCTGGAAAGAGTGTATGACCATTCCGTGACATCACGGACTTTGCCCCGCAGAATTTAAAATAAATCTCATGCCGTCAATATTGCTCTAAAAAAAAAATTGCATAAAATTTATTTTTTGACATGTGTTCCAACCAGACTGTTGAAAAAAACATTTTTTTCTTTTCAGTGGTTTTTTAAGAGAAACTGTTCTGTCATCAGGCGTATTGTATGCCCAAATTTTAATTAAAGATTTTGTCCTAATATATAGAGCACTACTAGCTAGCATAGTATCCTCATACTCTTTTATGCTGTAACACGATTGTTACAGTACTTTACATTGGTTAGGTGCCGTACCCTAAGAGCCTTCAGCCAAATGTTACTGATGTCATTCTTGTACCATACTATTCTGATGAGGCTGTTCTTTGGCCAGAGCATGAGAGACAAAAACAAGTTATTTTTGTTTTCTCGTGCCTAAAACTATAGTCCGTTGCAACTCAAGAAGGTAGGGCGAGGGAATAGAAGGTCGGGGAGGAGGAAGCAGGCAGAACGCTGGAGAGGGAAGGTTTCCCCCTCTTGTCCAGCATTCCGTTTGCTTCCTCCTCCCCGCCTTTCTTTCCTCGCCCTACCTTCTTGAGTTGCAACGATCTATAGCTTTCCCAATTCCAGTACATTCTTAGCTTTGTCTAAAATACAGCCATTTTCGTTGGTTGAGAGATGCTTGCTATTCTCCAAAACATAGTTTGTTTCAACATGTGTCACCAGGCATGTTGTCTAATGTTTGTCAGTCGTCTTTAAAGGTTTGTGGCATCTGTCGTGGAGACTTTGAGAAGGAATGACCTGGATGGTATTGATATTGACTGGGAGTTCCCAAACAACATACGAAATGGCAAACTCTACTTCACAAGGCTCTTACAGGTTTGTTACTGTAGGCATTTAATATGGCCACATGGCCATCAAAACTTTGCTGGATGTTTGGTTTTTTCAGAGGTTATACAGTGCATTTGATCAAGAAGCAAAGCTTTCCGGCAAGCAAAGGCTCATTCTCTCTGCCGCCGTGGCTCCTCAGAGCATGATTACGAATGGCTCCTACAATGTTCCAGAAATTGCAAAGTAAGGATTTTTTTTTTTTTACTTTTAATAGAACATTTATTGATGACAAGTTACAAACAGTGCCAGTTTTGGCTATCCGTTTCTCTCTGAATGTGGCTATTTTAAATTTTAACTTAAGCTGTGTCTCAGTCCTGTATTGTTAATATGGATGTATCGATGCCTCTCTTTCCATGAAATATTGTTCATAATAACAGAGCCGGGTTAGAAACACCAATTGTATGCAAGGGACTTGACCACAGAAAAGAATTGTTTACAGGAAAACTATTTGACTTTGTGTCTGCTAGCACAGATGCTTTGGCATCTAATTGTTTTTATTCTAGAATGCACAAGACATCTCTTACTTGTAGGGCATGTTTCTCTGCTCCTCTTCTCAAGGATAGTGTCACTTCAATGGCGGGGGGGGGGGGGGTCTTTTGTAGACATCATCTGCCGGGTATTTCACCCAAGGGCTTCAGTATTTCCTTTCGTTTTTGCTGTTTGTTGACATTTTCCAGCAAAATTGTGTCTGTCATAATAAGGAAAGAATGTGTGCACTTGGCCAGTTTGTTCATAGTGCAATTTGTGGGTTTCCTTGTTAATGGTAAAAAATTCTATGAAGAGAGGTCTGTTCCTGAACATTTTGACCGTAGGGAGGGGTGTTTATATTAGTCGGTTCATATTACTGCGACATTACTGCAATGCAGAGCTTCTCTAAACTTGAGGAAGCTATCATTCTAGAGTCAATCCATTGTTGTCCATGCCTCACATTTTATTGAAAGTTAAGGCTGTACTAGAGGACTAGTTTCTTGCCTCGTAGATGACATATTGACCAAAGCTTGCACAGAAATAAAAAGCCCTGCTCTTTAAACATGTCTTGGGACTAATCAACAATGTGGTACCAAATCTATGTGAAGCCTTTACAGTGACCGCATAAATCAACCTGGTAACATATGGCACTACAATTTATCACAGAGGTGCCTAAAGGTGGTGGAAACAACACATCACAATTTCAAAAAATCAACTTACCTGAGTAACAAGTAAAAACAATTTAAAACTGGTTTTCTTCACCTATGGCAGTCGTCTGCTAACCACACACCGTCTTGACTAGTGCAACAACTGACAGAGGGCGGCAGCGGCCCCGGCGGCTTACGCCAGCTCAGTAGCCGTCCGGTCACACCAAAAGCAGATGACATGTAGCTTCAGTTACTTGGCAAGCTATCGATTTTATTTGTTTTGTGTTCATTTAATGTGTTTTATTGGGAACAAAAATGAAATCATGCACTGACCGTTGTAGACCCCTTTCTAGAAGTCTGATAACAGTGAAAAGAGCTAGATCTGGCTGGTTTACACTGGGCAGCGGATGCCATCTTGAAGGATGTTCCCGGTTTGTTTACCTTGCCCCAGTACGAGTTTGAACTTGAACTTTATTAAAAAAACTTGTGCCAAAAACACCAAACCAAAAAAAAAAAGCTTTTAATAGGAAGTTTAAGTAGGTGGTGCCCCTGTATATACAGAACACAACACAATAATGCAATAAAACAACAGTTTCATGGTGTGGTGAAAAGGTTGTGGGGGAAAGCAACTGCCGTTTCTTTATCACGGGCTGGGAAATTCTTTTTCCGCTCGGAATGAGACTGCTCGACTGAGTGGTACAGTAAATTTATTAAAAGAAAGTGCATTAGCTCTTTGAACATTCTTTATGTGTTTTGGTGATGCTCTGCACATGCAGTGTACAGTTGTCATCGGTCTGGTGACTACGGGTTCATTGATTGCTATATGCTGTGCTCGCAACTCCACTAACTGCCAAACTCGCTAGTAGGTTGCAGACAGAACGCGAAGCAGGTAGGTTTTATGTCTAGGAGTGGTTTTGCAAATGCAGTGTCCCTTTCTGTTCACCTGGACAGTCCTAGTGTTCACAGCCGAATAATTCACAGCCGTGTTCACAGCCGAATAATTCTAGCAAGTATGTTCTAACAACGTAGTTGCTAGAACAATCAATCTTTGGAAAATAATAAGTACACATATTATACAAAAATATTGTGATAGCATCACTTTGAATTGTACTTAGAAGTCTGAATGCTGTAATTAATCAGCTATTTAAATCTGCTAAACAAGCAGGGCAGGCTGAAGGTAATTTTACCTGTCTATCTTCTGCGTCAATGACGCAACTTCCCACATGAATAAACCCGTGTTAAATGCTGATAGCAGCGCACTACTCAAAGATAACAATAGTAACTCTATCTGTAGTGCATCAGACTCACAAATCTCCGTGTCAAACAGGCCTTGCGCCTTGCCATGTCTGCACGGGCAGTCGCCACCCCGATCGTGTCTGACATTTAGTCTGCACATCACAGCAGAACAAGACAGATACAATTTCTTCACTAATTTGAGCAACCAAACCACTCCCTCTGACTTTACATAACAAAAAGCAAAGGTCTTGTGATTAGTGTTGCAACATTGAAACATGCTCAGACTGGCATGAGCGACTCGGTATTCTTCAAGATGGCGACGAGGCTAGTTGCCTTTCCATGCGACAGATGACACTCTTTTATATAAAGGGTCTATAGCACCAGAAAAGTGTGTGCCGTTTATGGTCGGAAAAGGTTGTCTGCTTTTGGCACGTCCGGGCAGCTGCTGAACTGCCGTTAGCCGCCGGGGCCGATGCCGCCATCCGTCGGTTGTTACACCAGTCAGTGTGTGTGCGGTTAGCAGACAGGCACGCCATTGGTGGAGAAAACCAGATATTATTTTTTACTTTTTACTCGGGTAAGTTTGTTCTTCAAAATTTTGATTCAATGCTTCCACCACCTTCAGCACCCCTGCGGTAAATCGTAGCGCGACACATTACCAAGTCAATTTATACAGTCAGTTGAAAGGCTTCACTTGGATTTGTGACCCCACTGTAGTTAACCTACTTTCATTTTTGCCATTCTTGGTGTTATTCTTCATGTAATTGTATGCTGTGTTCTAACCTCCCAGGGTGGTTGACTTCATCAACCTGATGACTTACGACCTTCATGTCTTCAATTGGTACTTCCCATTCGCTGGACACAACAGCCCACTGTTTTCTAGGAAGAAAGAACTGGGCTATCTTGCCACTCTAAACTTGGTAAAAGCCATAGACAATCTTAGATCAAGTAACATTGCGCGCATGATGAACCGCTGTACTACCAGTACATATTTCTGTGTCCACAACAGAAATCTTCAACGAAGCTGTGGGTCTCCAAGGAATGCCCAAGTCAAAGATTGTGGTGGGCGTACCCACCTACGGCCTCTCGTGGCGACTGTATCACAAGGTTTGGCATGGAGTCTCATGCCCCACCTTGGGAAAAGGGCAAGGGGTGGCTACGTCACATATCCTGATGTGAGTGTTTACCTCACTGGATGTTTGGATCCCACACCTTGTCAGGTTTTGTTGGCCTTTTGATAATGGCTGTGGTTCTCTGGTCTATAGGTTTGCCAGTTTCTCGCAAACGGTGGGAAGCGTGTTTTTGACAAGCAGTGCAAAGTCCCGTACGCATTCAACAAGAAACTGTGGATCAGCTACGATGATGTGGAGAGCCTGGAATTGAAGGTAGGCAGTGGCTGCATTCTCTTAGCAATGACTTCAATCACTGACTTTCTCAAAACTGAGAAAAAAATGCATGATCCACTTAAAAAAAAAAAAAACACTGAAAAGGAAAAAGAATTTTGAAGTTTGGAAAAATTACAATTATTACAAAATAAATTTTCCACAAAAAGAGATTTTCTTGTACAATTATTTACAGCGCTAGACTTGTTTTATTTACAGCTTTCAAATGCGCATGCCAGAAAGGGTACATAACTTCACCACATGTACATGCCAAGGGCAGCATTCTCATTGGCTACCCCTGCTCTCCTAACCTCTCTTCAGCACACCTCAGCACTCCTCCCTCTAAAATAGTACGTTTAGAGCCTCAATGGGTGTCGCAACACCTTACCCAATATGCAACCATACGCATGCATGCCTTCACATAAACAGGAGAATCACTATTGCTGATACTCTTGCTATGAAGAAATGTCACTTTTGCCACCTTTCTTCAGAAGAAAAACCAGCAGTTTGGGGTGCACTTAGGTAAATTACTTCAGAAATTAATTTAATTACAATAACAGCTACTTAGCACCAATAGTACTAGTAGTTAATTACAATTAGAATTACTAGCATGATATCTCAAGAGATAGCCTGCCTAAAATGAAGATCAAATTGGGTGAAAATAAGGGGTGGGCTGCCTTTTGGTGTGACAAAAGAAAGTTCAAGACCTATTGTAGCCAGATAGGGAAGGCCATGTCTTCTAAAAAATATAAAAGTCAGTATATTTGTAGTCTATTCACTCATCACCAAAGCCTTTGGGTGAACAGTCGCTGTTGCACAAAGTGTCGGTCAACTCACCATGCTTGCTATCACACATAGTATACACAGGAAAGCGTAAATGGGGTGCACTGATGCGAGCCGCTCGTTGAGCTTGCCAACTTCCTGCCAAGGACAGTAGAGACCCCATAGTGCTTGAATGACTGTGCCACAAGTTCATTGATTACAGGGTGCTAAGCTGGTTGTCAGTCTCTACGAAAAACTTGGGTCAACCATTGTATAAGGAGAGTTCATATATTTTCTTTCCTTGAATCTGTCAAAGAATTCCGTATGCAGCCTTCTACTGCATCACTTGTTTTCGGTCAAGCACAAAGTTGGGTGGTCTCTTTTTCTGTACCCTGTGGGCCTTCAAACTTGTTATCACAGGCAGGGGCTGCTGAACTAAAGATGACCATCGTTTCGCATCCCTCATTGTTTGCTCATCTCTTGTCATTGCTGACACCATTTCTGCCAAGGTGACTTGGCCATGCAGTTTCTAGGTGTCTGGTATAACTTCCAGTGTCTTTGCATAAATAGATTATGCCAGGAACCTGGGTGGGCGGTCTTTTGGAGGTGAGGCATCTCCTAAGATATTGCAGTAGTGCTCAAAAATTAATTTATTACAATTCTTCATTACTGTCATAAAGAAATTCATTACCTTGCAAATACTTTCCTCTGGGGACCATCCTAAAAGCCAGAAATGTCTGGACATTTCTGGCTTTCCCATTTATGCACCATCACAACCATTGTGTCGCCCGAACCTGAGGTCACATACTTCGGCCAGCGGTGTATATTGTCCCGTGCTGTGTTGTTTGGGGAAGCATGCTTGCATCTAGAGAGGCACCCCAGAGAGTTAAAAGTCGCCTGAGAGAGTCTTTAACTCAAACAAGTTCTCTACAGTAAGGGATGCCATGAAAGTGGAAACAGCCACGCCTTTGAAGACCGCATGCAGCTTGCAGTCGGGCAGTTACAGTTCAGCGTGCCTGCATGCTTCCCGAGCTGAGCTGTTTCCCAAAGCGAGCATGATTTATCATTTGATTTTTTTGATTGCCTTAAACCTATTGTGACATCATCATAGTTAGTGTAGTCTGGGGTCATGGACGGAACTAATTACTGTTGATGCAGGGGTTTGTTAACTTGATCAGCAGCATGCTTTTGTCTCTTTCTGAAGCGTCATTGAATCTTGCTTTTGCTGCAGGCTAAATGGATCAGATCTGAAAATTTTGGAGGAATCATGACATTCAGCCTGAACTGTGACGCACCACAGGGGTGCCCACTCTGAGAATGCCGTCACATTCCCCCTTCATCGAAAGATAAAAGAAGTGTTTGAGGCGCCATTTCTGGACTAGTTAATGTTGATCACCTGTCAACATTTGTCGCCCCATGAAACTCATAATGCATCAGCAGAAATGCCCAAGCTGCAGTAATACATTGGTTAGATCTCGTTCAAACAGGGAAGCACTATCTATGATGTAACATAACATTGAGGAGTGCCTGTAGAACGCGATCTTTCATTTACATCACGCTCTTAAAAGATTTCTTTTTTCAAATGTGCAAGCTCAAAGTATTTTTATACATTTTTTTTATTTACAAAGAAAAAAATTCACAGCTAATTTTAAAGACAGGTGTTTATTGATGTGTTAATTAGTCAGTTTGTTACAGGAGAATTTGGAGGTGATCATAGAACATCGACTTATTTTAGAATTGAGAGATATCTAGATGAATATTTTATGGCTTTCCATGCAAAATCAACATAGTTTGCTGCAGTTAGAATTGATACTTACATAGTTGAGGGGGCTAAACAGACCAAGCTTTTCACTGTGTCATTGCAGCTTGCTGGATTTTTTGCTGCTCACTAGTTTAGTCTGATGCACTTTCCATTGTTTTTTTATACCTCTTACAGTGCTTTAGATATCCAAGAAATGGTTTAAATGAGTATTCGTGCATCTGGAAACTCAGTGTACCATCATTTCATTCTTTTGTACTCCGGTGACCAACTCTAACGGTAGTTATGGACTTGTGTTATGGTAATTTGCTTCCTGTGAAACAAAATGCATTATCAGTACGGGTGTGGGAATACAGGTTTGAATCGAATAGCACCGTGTTTTTTTATAACCTTCACAGTGGAAGGGAAAGCCACAACAATAGGTTAATAATTGTTGAAGCTAGGGATGATGCTGCACTATTCGTTTTTGAACTGGTATTCACACACCTCTGATTAGCAGATATGTCATAACTGCAGTAATGGATTGGTGAAATGAACGCCTGCAATTTTACATTGATCTGAGCAATGCCTGGAGAACTCCAGCTCTCATTTTTAATATCTCCCTAAGGCTTTTTTGTTCCTTTAGATCTCTAAGTTCAAAGTATTTTTATGCATTTTGTATTTACAAAACGAACAAATCAGAACAAAGGTTTCAAAAGTAGAGTGGTTTGATTGACTTGTTACCTAATAATTTAGCCAGCGTTGCTCATTGTGTGGAATGACATTTGAATGAATTATTCCTCAGGGCATTAAATGACCATGCATGTAGAGGTGTCGCTTATGCATTTGCATGTTTGCTTGTCTTATTTTTGTCAACTCACTGCCGAACAAACGTGTTTATTGTGCAAGGTGTGTACATTCATTCTATAAATTAATCTTGGACAAGAGCATAGGGTTCAAAGATAATTGCATGTTATATTTAACATGCCATCTTGTTGCGTGTGAAACCAGTTGGCGGATCCAAGGGAGGGGGGGGGGGGCGGCGGCTCGGCCGTTCCACCCAAACAAAGTCGACCCCTCCCTCCCCCCTTTTTGAAGGGCAATTTGACATGGGTGGACCCCCCTTGCACAAGAAAAAATGGGAGAATAGTATCCTTAAAAATCCCCCCCCCCAAAAAAAACAACAACAACAACGGAGTTCTGGATCCGCTTCTGTGTGAAACCAGCTTTATTATGCTCTATGAGCCAAATATTTTCAGCTATTGATGTCCCATAAGATAAATGGCGACAATGGAGCAGTATGGTTTCTCAAATTGGAAATAAAGGTGAATGTTTGTTTGCTGTACTCTTTTGAGCATTGGTTTACTGAAACATTAGTTGCAGGTTAGACCAATTATCACACATTTGTTTGCCGGCCTTTACCTTGGCATGTGGTGGATTTCAATTTAATTATCTCCGAAGGCAAACATTACCATTCGATCCTAGTTGTCCATTGAAATGCAGTTTATTCAAAATATCTTAATTACACTTGCAAATATGGTTTCAAGGAATGTGCCCCCTTTATAGAAACACCCAAGGACAAGAAATTGAAGGCGACCCAACAAGCCTGGCCCAATACGTTGTAATACTTGCAAATACTTGCACTGCAATTAAGAATTGTTCCTCTTTTAAATCATTCTATTCTGTTAGAATGATTCGAGTGCGGTTACATGCGTTTATTGCTCGTTAGAAACTACAGTAAGGAACATGTTTTGTTTTGCAAATGTACTAATTGTATTACTCTCGCGAACATGTAACGAATTAGTTATAACTTTAATAGAGTACAAGTAATGTTGTAATTGTAACGAATTAATTCCCAAGTACGGGGTAATACCCTTTGCATCTATATAATTTCCGGAAAATGTTTGCGTCATTTTCAAGGAACGGTCGCATTTCCTGTGTAAGTAAATATGTGGTGTTAGAAAATCGAAGGAGCCATATGCTCTCCTTCAGACACAGTGTAGTACAAATATGTCAAAGCTGCTGGCGCGTTCCTGTGACTTGATCGAAGCCCGTTCCTTTAACCGCGGCAAAGGCTACAAGGCCGGGGTCTTTGTTCAAGGACGCACCTCGGCTTGCACGAACTCTCACAGCAGAAGCAACTGCCAAACCTCTCTCACCACAGTTACATCTACGCCCTGTCTCATTTGCATACGATTTCGTGTAAACGAGATGCCAGATGAACTCGGTATCGCAGCTGTGATTCAATCTGTCGATCGTACTTTGCAGAAGTTCCTTCTATGAAGATCGCAGCCGTTGGCCGCGGTGTAAGATGTATACAGGGTGGTTCCTTTTAAACTTAACAGATTTGTTTTAAAAAAATACATAAAAGTTTACCAATACAGTTTGTGCAGGTGAGTTGTATTACGGCTAGGGGACTATATGAGGGACTAATCGTTACGATAAGTAGAATAATTAACCAAAATTGTTTAATTGAGTTTTTAATTAGTGAAAATATATATAGTTTTCAATCAGAAACTTGCTGAGCGCCATCGATCAAAACCAGTATTTTTAGAAAAGATTGGAGCGCGTGGAAGCGCAGTAGTGCTCCAAAGTTACCACTCGTGCAAGACGGGCTATGATAAGAGCAGGCACTCTTTAGGCACTATTTCAACAGCGAAACGAGTAACTATATATCTTTTTATCATTCGTCGAATCCACTTTTATTTTCAGGCACCAAAAATAAATTGCGTTATTTAATTTCGATGAAACACTAAAAGAAAAGCTAGATTAACATATATAACATAATGTTTTTTTGTGTTTTTTTTTAAATCTTAGTCGCATATATTTTACCTGAATCGAAAGGTTATCAGTCTGGTAGGTCGCCTAAAATACCCGTGATTAGTACATCTTTGCGTCGCAGCACTAAAAGTTGAATCCTGTTGTGCCCTTGAACATAGGAATTAATTCCAGTGCATAAAATCATGAAATGGGCACGTCCTCGCCATACGTATCCCAAAAACTAGAATCTGGGCTAAAAGCAATAATACTTTCAAAATGTCAGAAAGATTTAGGACAAACCCTTTCAGTCTACCTTTTATAGATACACTAAGCGACGAATGTGGGACGTGAGCGCGTCCTCACAACTTGCGCCAGCTCTCGGCTTCCGGGAACGAGGCCGACCGTAACTCAATGGGCAAAACCAGTTCATTTTTAATTGCTCAATACCAGTGCAGATAATCAGCTTGCTCTCATTGCTGTTATATTGAGTAGGGATACTCTCATCTACAGACGGAATTCCAAACTCGTTTGACCATATTAAGTTCAGCCAAGGTCCAATCGAAACTTCTCTCATTGCATCAGTGGAAGCACCTGAAAAAAAGACCGTGTTTTCATACAAGAAACATGTCTCGACAAGAGCTATCTTTTATACGGAATTGCTCTCATTGATAACGGGTACCCAGTAAGCTCACGTAAATTATGGTGCTTTTTTTTTTTTATCAATCGATATTACGACGGTTTATGAGAATTTCAGATATCTAAACGGACAGCGCTTCCGTCATTAAAGGCTTGCAAGTAAATGAGCGCATTCTATGCGTAATATAAGCACACTCACAATATATTCAAGCAGTACCTAAACAGTATCAACAAATAAACAAAACCTGTACATAGGTCTTAAGGTCCGAGGTTTGAACCCGGGTTTAAAATCGATAGTGCTTTTATCCAGTCACACCACGCTTAGACGATAGTACTGTTGAAGTACAATAGCATACCAATGAAAGCAGTTATTGATTTCGTTCAATTACACGTGTGCAATTAAATAAACATTGGCCAATTCTTTAAAGGGATACTTCAACGAAATTTGAAATATTCCCGTCGTGTTCAAAAATAGGTTGAATATGATCCACAACTATCCGCTAAATGACAATCGCACGTTAGAGTTTTGTACCGATGCACTGTATTTTTCGTTATAAACGGTCCATCTGCACGCGCTCGAAGAAGGCCTAGCGGAGACCACGTGACATCCAACGCAATCGTGATGTAGGGTCGTCTCGGGACGAGCAAAGCCACTGCAGGCTGACGTCAGAGATGGCCTTGTCGTTCCAGCCACCGAAGGGCTGCTTTTGGCACCGATTGCGAGGACGGGTTCGTCTTCATGATATTGTGGGGGACATAAGATTTCTGAGACACACAAAAGGCATTTTCGGGGGAAGAGGGGAGTTCCTCCTTCCCCTTGCTTCTCGGGCCGAAGCGAGACAATAAGCTGTCACTAGCTGTCAAGGTCCTAGACGGGAGTCAAACGTTAGGACATCCACAGGTGCGCTTTGCAATCGTTTAATTCGTTTTATTCCGTTTCGTGACTTTGCTTAACAAGATATTGGTGTGTTGATGTAATACTGCTCCTTTGAACACATGAGACCAAAAAATGAGCGCCGAAATTTCGTTGTAGTATCCGCTGATAAACATTGAAATTATGTTCTCCAAGCTCATATTTTGGACAAACGCGCTTTCTTACTGCCCAAAGGCTAGAACCATGACTCGTACCATACGCGGGTTAGACGATAGTACCGTCCTGTAAAATAGCATGCTCGCTGAGACCGAATGTCTATATCGCCTAATTACTCACGTGTCACGTTATTAAAGAAGGCCTACTATCAATTAAAAACTGCTCAAATTTGTTGACGAACGTGCATGCTTCCTGTTCAAAGGCTAGAACCCCTGACTTGTGTCAAACCTGAGTTAGAGGATATTACTGTCCCTGTGAAATAGCATACCGCTGTGAACAATCGTCTATATCGCTTAATTACTCGCGCGTCACATCATTAAAGAGGAGCCAAATCGTTAAAAGTGCAAAATTAGGTTCTCAAGCTCAATTTTTGGACAAACGCGCATGCTACTTGCCCGAAGGCTAGAACCCCGACTTGTGTCAAATCCGAGTTATGAAGATAGTACCTGTCCCTGTGAAATAGTATACCACTGAAAGCAATCGTCTATATCGCCTAATTACTCATGTGTCACGTCATTAAAGAGGAGCCAGATCGTTAATGTTGCGAAATTACGTTCTCCAAGCTCAATTTTTTGACAAACGCGCATCCTTCCTGCCCAAAGGCTAGAACCTTGACTAGTGTTAAACCCGAGTTAGAGGATAGTACCGTCCTTGTAAAATAGCATACCGCTGAGAGCAATCCTCTATATTGCCTAATTACTCACGTGTTACGTCATTAAGTTAAATCGTTAAAATTGCGAAATTACGTTCTCCAAGCTCAATAAAGTGGAGATTTGGACCAGTTGGTTCATTGCAAACGAAAAAAAAAACAGCGCCGAAAAAAACAGGGACACAGACGAAGCGGAACAGGACAAGGTGCACTCTCAACTCAAGTTTATTGAAAATTAACAAGCTAATACAGCCACAAAAAAACAAAAAAACTTGTTATTCTTATCTACTCAGTCCGCGTTTCAAAAATTCAAACTCACCTGTAGATAAAGACAGGGAAGTGTCACATATACATTTCTTCTCCCTGGTCCTAATTTCAAATGCCTCATGTAATTCTCGCGGCACTTTATCTTTGTATCTAGCCAAAATCTTAGTGTCATTGAAGGCCGGGGTTCACGAGCATCTGTTGCAATGAGTTGCGAGATTCCCCGAAGGCGTCGTTCTTGCAGAGGCAAAGCGTTAGGCGTGCCTACATGTCTGTCTGTCTGAGGGTGAAGACATCCATTGTTGCCCTGAATGTGCCAGCGCGTGACGCTCTCGCGCACTCGGTGCGTGACTTGGCGGTAAAATGGCGTCTATGCATTAGCCAAAGCTACGCGCTCGAGCTGAGTTACACCAGATTGCGCGCGCTTCAAAATGCATATAAAAACGATTGGGCGGAAAAATGGCTGAGATGTCACCACTCAAGCAAAAGCGCGCGTGTCTATGAAGGCACTCTAGGCAACGTGCTCGCGGTCGCGATCATTCACGCACCTGCCCACTGGCCCACGTATGTCATCGCACACGTCATGGGGATTTTGTAGACGACGCCGAGTAGCGTATTCGACGTGCTTGTTTCGGTGACCAGTAGTGCACGGACCTAAAACGGCTGTGGGTAATTTATCTGGCGACAATGTCGCGCCATCTTATTGGGCGCTGAAAAAACTACCGAACATTGTAGCGCTGCGCTACCTTTTTAGATTGTGCGAGACATTGTGCATAATATGGAGTGACAACAGGCCTCGAAGTCGGTCTATGGCCGTTTGATTTTTGATTACCTTTAATATTTTTTATTAAGCTTTCTGCCACCTCAACCAAAGATCTCAGAGGAAAACCAGCCTTCTGCAGGCGCTCTATCTACCCCTCAAAGCTGTCTTTCGCACTGTCCACAGATAGCAGTCAGAAGAAAAAGAAAAAGACGAGAAAAAAAAACAGAAAAAACTAGCGTTTATTTCTTAAACGCGCAGCCAGAACAAGCGACCACGGGAGCCGGAGTCGATTATGTATGGCCATTGTTCCTCATAGCTGGAGAGACTGCTACTCATATTGCCACGCGCTGGCTGGGGTCGGCAAGTGTCACGCGCAGTTTCACACATCGTCATCACAGCAACTGGGCACGAGCCACTGCCCAAATGCATATCAAAGCATTGCTTGTCACAAGCCGGAATCGAATGCCCACGCAGTGCTCGTGCCCACTGTAAAAGTCGCGCCGAAATATCGGATTGCTGACAACGCCATCAATGCCACCCCACAACTTCGTCATCAAGTTTTGCGAAGGAGAGAATGAAACAAAACGTGCGCTTTTATCCTTGAAATTAGACGGCGACAAGGAAGCTTCTCGTTCAGTTTTGTTGCGTGGGAGTAGGATAGAAAGAATATTCACTGGCGGCCATAGATGTGTGCACGGCTGCTGAGCGCGTGCTGAGGACGAGCTTCCGCAGTTTCTTTGCAACGTGGATTCCGCACCATCAAGATTGCCGCGCGGTCTTAGCAGCCTATTCATGTAGGCTCGTTCCGAGCATGCGCTTTAAACATCGCCCTCAAATATGGCGTCCAGTGAACACCTCCCTGGGTTCCACTAGTGCCAGCAAGCTAGCGTTACGGGGGGCGGAGAGGCGTGGAGGGGTAGGCAGGATCGCTGGCGCGAAGATGCGCTCCAAATTGAGCGTTGTTTTTTTTATTTTCGGAATGCAGCAAATTGTTGTACGTGGCGTTTATATTGATAAAATAAGTTGATCTGGTGGTTTTGATGATCCGCGGCAGGTTTCGCAATTGAAGCCATGCCTATAAGTTTACTAATTAAAGATATAATTACCCAAAAAGTAATGAATGAACTAATTATACCGAACGTTATTAATTTTCTCAAATGGGCCCTTTGGCCCATTTGGGAAAACCAGTATGACATTAACCCTTTTTTTTTTTTCAGTGCGATGTCTATTTTTCGCAGGAATGACTGGGCTCACGTTTTGAGAAACACCCTGTATATATTGCCGCGTGCGCGGTGGAGTTGGCAACGCACGCGGCTGTCCCCGCGGAGGAGCGGAGTTCAGAGCCCGCTGGGAGCGGTTCTTTATTTGATTCATCTCTACTCTTCCGCTCATTCTTGGCTGTAATCGAATGTTCTGGTTCGAAACATTCCTGAACGAAGCGGGTCAGACACCCCACCGTCGCCGACGCAGGATGCTCGCTACCTTTCGTTTTAGTTTGCGTAGACGATTGCAAGCAGGGCATCTGGCTCGTGCTGGCAGGTGCGTGCATTTACGAGGACGAGCTCGTCAATGCTACGTTCGTGCGCACGCTCTACATGCTTGAACGCATCGGGCACCGGTAGGCGCCATGCTTGCTATTGTCTGCTGGGGAGGAGATCGAACAGTCACGCCTCTAGCGGTATACGCTTCACCTATGGGGACAACAAACCGAATTTTCTTCTTTGTTTTTGATCAGAGAAATCGAAGATGAGGATTCGTCATCGTGCGACCTCGTGCGACCAAAGCCTCGCGCTTTGGTCCCGACCAAAGCCTCGTGTTTGGTCGCCTCGTGCGATCAAAGCACTGGTCAGATCGAAGCGCTCGTGCTCAGACCGTGCTAGACGAGCTTCCATTTTTGTTATTTTGTGCTAGTAAACACTGGGCTGTGCACGGGGTCAACTATTTCGATAAAGCGCCCTTATAGTTCGATCTCCTGCGCAATAAGCACAGGTTCGCTTTGTCAGACATTTATTTTAAGCCTTACGTTTGGCCATCATATTTCGTTCATGTGTCAATGTACACGACAGCTGGCGAGCTTCCTGCGCAGTATAGCACAGGAAACGTAAACAGCACCGGCCTATTTTCTGCGGTGCTATATTCGGAAGCAGTCCGTAGTTTCTATTCACGCTTTTTCGATCCTGCTGCGGCCCAAGCTTGGTTAGACAATGAACGACGTGAGTGCTTGTACTCCACAGGGGCGGATGCAGGAATTTCCTGGAAGGGGCGGGGGATGGGGGGGGGGGGGGGGGGGTCAGGTGTTGGTACCGTTTGTTTGGGAACCCCCTTCCTCTCCCTCCTTTCATGCCCTAAATTTTACACATGCAGAAATGAAGAACGGGGTCAGGACATCCGGACCCCCCTCTAAATCCGCCCCTGCTTCCAACTACCTAAGAGTGTGGGAACTATTTTAACTCATAGTGAAGAGGAGGTTTTTTGTTTTCTTCCTGTATTGTCATTAGGTAGTTCTGTGGTAGATCGTTCCTTGACTCCTATAACGATGACTGATACTGTGCCGACGTCTTTGCGAATACATCGTATCGTTATGGGAGGTATCGGAACCATCTACTAAAACTCTATATTGAACACGGTATCAAACCATACCAAATACGAAAACAAAGAAAAAAGAAAACGAAATTTGTTTGCGAAGTGCAAGATTAATTCGATATATATATATATATATATATATATATATATATATATATATATATATATATATTAAAGGGGTGGCCAGGCTGACCCGGCCTAAGACCCGCAAACAAAACCACGAATCTTCCAAGAGCCGCGAAGGGGGGGGGGGGGGGGGCAAACTTTTGTTAGGAGCAATAAACGAAACTATCTATCCGAATCAAAAGCAATCTATATCCGAGTCAAAAGCAGTCCAACTGTACGTAAGGTAACAGTAGCACAAGACTGCCAAACTGCAACCTGTATTTCGATCTAAAACGCGTTCCATTTCTTTCCGGGGAAGTGCTCGTGTGTCCGGGAGGGTGGCGGGGGCGGGGCGGGGGGGGGGGCGGTGTAGAGGAGGGAGCCGTGAGCTACACTTTAACACGCGAAAGGACCGCATGCGGCTCGCGAGCCGCAGCTTAGCTACCCCTGATATATATATATATTAGGTGAGAAGTTTAAAATTAAGCTTAGTGTTTTATGGTGCACGAAGAAATATAAGGCATGTAGAAAGGGCGTTACGAAAAGCAGTGTAACATACACTGTGCAACACTGTAAGCACCAACAGATCACTCCAAAACGATAAACAATTTTTAGTTCCGCTCTTTTAGATTTAACATTTTATAGCAATAATTATAGTGTCTTTTTTACTGTCATTTTTTTTTTAACGTGCTAATATAAACTTATTGGAGACGACACGAACATCTATGTATTTACTCCGGAGCTAAACCGGACCTGAATCCATATTTCACTAACCGGAACGAAAACCGGAACAAAAATCAATTGGGTTTGACATCTTCATTATGAAGCCCTGAATATATTTCTAGTCTATTTGCACGCGCGCTTTAGCTGCTCAGCACGGCGAGCTTCCTCGCGCCGCACGCACCGAGCAGGCAAAGATAGGATGAAGCGGCGCAAAGCCGAAGCTTGAGCCTCGAGCGAAGGGCGTCAACAAGCAATAC
>JAZHYW010014718.1:0-13865 GCA_037355805.1 Ixodes ricinus
CCACCCCAAGCAACAAATTAAAAATGCATCGCTTCTTTTTTTTTTTTCTTTTCTCCGAAGGGAGCAAGCATCACTATTTTTAGTAAAAACGGGTAGGAAATAAATAACATATGGAATACCGGCCAAACCGATGAACCGAAAAATGAAGTGAAAATAACTGCGGGCCAGGTAGCGCCGATAGCTGAGGTCAGCCGTAAATCATATCCGGATCCATAGTAGTGAGAGTGGTCCGTCGCGTTTGTACTTACGACGATGCACGTGCCGTTGCAAACTTCATCAAATCTATCGTAGCGTTTGCATCACGACCACTTCGCCAACTCCGGACACCAGTCATCATGGCAAGCAGAGGACAGATCGCGCTAGCCCAAATAACTTAGAGTGCGGTTGTATAAAAAATATAACTCCGGGGCTCTATTGTTTTAATGACCTTATCTTGTGTGCCGGTCGAGAAGGACGTTGGAAACGCAACCTTTTTTTTTATTAACAACGGCTGATAAAATTCAGGGTGTCCCAAGTCACCAGGCTAGATCTAAAATGGACTGTAAAAATCGACGTCTGTGCAAGCAGCAACCTAACTTTTCGCCAAAAGTGTATCTCCGAGGTCGTTTTCTTTTTTTTTTTATTTGTTTGTAATATTACAAATTGTAGCTTTCTTTTGTAAAATATAGGGCCAAAAAACTTGCCAGCTAGGGTCAACGACGGGAGGCGGCGCAGAGGACCGAGTCCAGTTGCGGGGTGTGTTTGCCACGCGTATTGATAGATGGCGTCGGGAGCAGCGTCTGAAGGTGTCGCCGACCAGCAAAAGCAGACAAAATACGTGGACAACAAAAGAGCCGTCGATATGCAAACGTGTTTTGTTTTTACTGGAAGCTTTGATTTAATTGGCCGCATTTATTTTTGAAACAAAGCTACATTTCAAAAAGGTTACGTTAATTTTAATAAACCACGGTGATCGCCAACAGGTGGCGCCTTCTATAAATACGAGTGCCAAACGCGCCCTGCCACTCGATTTGGTCGTCTGCGTCGCCGCCCAGTCGCTGACCTTGGCAAGTTTCTTGGCCCCACTTTTTACAAAAAGGAAGCTACGCTTTGTAATTTCACAAGAACAAACCGACCTGTGAAATAACCCGTTGACGAAAATTTTGAAATTACTACGTGCAGGCGTCGTATTTTAGATCGAGCCTGGTGACTTGGGACACCTTATACATTGTGTTAAAAATTATCTGGGTGTTTGGCCATGAGCTTATAGTGTGGTGCTCGTTTTTTCTTTGTTTATGTAAATCCAAGCCACTTCTCGTAGCGCCCTCTAATCATTGTTCCACATGCGGAGCTTCAGAAATAGACCCCCGGAGGCCCCACTCGTCCTTTCTAGTTCACCGTAGCCGCGCTGCGGCCTCGATAACCTGCCGCGAGGCGCCGCTTCGAAGCATACGCATTCCGCCACTAGCTGCGCTAGAGGTCCGCGCTAAATTAACAGTCTCTGGCCGCGCCCGTGAATCAGCGGGAGTCAAGGATTCGCAGATGCCGCGTACACGGCGACGCGCGCCGCTTTTTCGGCTTTGCCCTACTCAGACCCCGACTATTAATGCAAATCCATTAACTGTCCCATGGAGCGAACTGGCGTTATCAGCTTTCGAAGCCGCGCCAAACGGCACCTAAAGTTCCCTGCACTATGGAGCGAAGCCTGCAGTCTTAGCAGCGAAACGGAGAATAAACTCGTCCTGCACGGCGCGCGCAATAGTTTCAAGGAATGCCACACCATGGCGCTGCGGCCCCGCGCCGGTCAGAGTTTGGCCAATGGGCGGAGCAAAGGCCGCCACCAGCACCGAATACTCCCCCGCGGTTAGAGCGTAAACTAAGGTGCAACACTGAGCGTCGACCAATCAGCAGACCGCGACGTCACATTATTGGAAACGACATTCAAAGCGTGAAATAGGAGCGTTCAATCTCGGTGTCTCGGTGACCGTTTGCTCTGGGCCGGTTTGCTAGAACAGCGTCTCAGCTGAGACTGGCTGAAAAAAAAACAGTGCAAAGGGTGGAGTGCGCCAGCGTCTCGCGTCCCGCTCAGCTCGTGCGCTGGCTTTAGCAGTGCATGCTTTCTTTCCCCAGTCTCAGCTGTGACGGTGTTTCTAGCAAGTAGGCCCTGGTTTAGACCGCACGTTCGTTTCTTCTACCGTTGTATGGACGTGACGAAAACCTGACGTACGCCAAGTTTTCAATCACCAAGAGTTATACCTCTACTCGAGCGACGCTAGAACGTCTTAAATTAGTGGAGTCGTACCACTAGGGACTTTTCGCGGCCTGTGGTTGCCCCCGAGATGCTCGCCTATTCAAACCAATGTATGGCTAAACTCTCCCGATACACGGCTCTGGCGCCGGTGGAACACTATAAAAAGCCCGTGCGTCTGCTTTCCCACACAACGCTCGGAGAGCCAATCACCGCAACTTACGGAGGCAGCTCAGCGAATGACTGCACCTAAAAAATGTTCAGACAAAAAAGCGCAGTTTGAGTTGTGACATTGAGCAATGCAAAATGTCACGCTTGCATTGCTTATTCATGTCAGCAACTCAGACTGCGTTTTTTTGGCCTAAACATACGTTTCAGCATCGTCATTCGCTGAGCTGGCTCACTAAGCGGCGGTGATTGGCTCTCTGACTGCTGTGCAGGAAAGTAGACGCAGGGGCTTTTAGAGTGAAGGAACAGGGGTAACACGGTGGCGCGCCATAGAGATCGTACATACTAACTCTAGAGGAAAAGGTCCGCCATTTTCCCATGCATTCTGGCTGCCGCAAGCGGCGGAGCATGCAGGCAGACCCTCGGGGTCCTATATCATCAGAGCATTTCATGAACTTCAACAATCCGCGAACTTACCGGTGGAAAGATATTCGCGTTCCTTTCGAAGCTTTCTTTTTGCATAGCGCGCAGATGTACGGCCTCGCGGCCTCGCGTCAACGGTAAACTAAACCAGATACCCGACTTCGCAGGTGCGGCGCGGCCGAGGAATACGAAACCGCGCCACCACCAGATTTCCGAGATTTTGACAGAAGGGAAGCTAATGTAGCGTAATGAGTAGATTGCTTTTTATAAGTGTTAGAATAGCTCAGAATTTAGTTTACAACGTTAAATTATCACTGTTTATATTGCTGAAAGTTTTCAGTCTTCGCGATTACCATGGCAACGTTGCTTTCTTTCTCTCGTGTTCTGTCGCTCTCTTTCGCGATCTTTCACTCGGGACCCCGGGTGTCGGCGCACAGGATTTGCCACTCCTCCTCACCCACCTTGACCCCTGGCGCGCGCTTGCCGAAGGCCGAAGGAGGAGGAAGGGGGGGGGGGGGACGTGTTCCGCTACGCCCGCACGTGCCACACTTGCCAAAGCTTGAAACCAAAAGGCGGCAGTCCTCCAGGCCTAATGGAGCCGATCCACAGCCAAGAACCATTGTCTTTGGAGGCTTGCGACGTGGTCGGCCCTTTATTAAGGAGCCCCGAAGGACCCCAGTATCTGTTGATTGGCACTGACCACTTCAGCAAATGGGTAGAACTTTTCTCACCACGAAAGCTGACGGCCCAAGCAATCACTGAAACGCTCACGTAGGTGTTCGACCGATTCGGGTTCGCTGAAGCACTTCTAACAGATGGAGCAAGCTTCTTCGTCGGGAAGGTATTTGTGGACGCTTGCAAAGCGCTGAGCGAACGCGACGCTCTAGCTACAGCAAGATGGCGCCACCGGCCCTTGCGCGACTTGATCTGAACAAATACCTGCAGCCGTGCCGTTCCCGGAGTGGCCGCTGCGGCAGAAATGGCGGCGTTGCGATCGCGTTTTGTTTGGTTACGATAACTGATATAAGCCACCTTTATAAATTATAATGCAGGCTCCTGTGGCAGTTTCCCAACGTGTTAGCCCCCCCCCCCTGCGCCGCTGTCTGTGGCGGCTTTTTTACAAAAAGATGAAAGGCCCGATCACACAGTGGCAACCGAGTAGGACTGAGAGAGATAAGACCGGTTTAAGAGTCTCTTGCGACTTCTTTGGACCGGATGCACTGCTGCGGAGCTGGTCCTATGACGTCGCAAGAGGCTTAAAAACGGTCTTGTCTCTCTCCGCACTACTGGGTTGTAAGCGTGTGAACGGCGTTTTAGCCTTATGGCCTACCCGCAAACGTAGCTTCACAGCGGCCGAGCCTACCAGCTCGCGGGTCGATCAGCTTGGCGATCGACAAACCCAAATAACGCCATCCGACAAAACGCGAAGAAAGGGAGGGTCGCGTTACCCTCACCGGCAGAGATGCATGACGTAGAGAAGCGGCGTCCCTGGAGCGTCACGTGACCCCCCGGTTGATGCTGTGCAGATAGCAAATCCCTTCAAAGAAAGCTTCAATTAATCATCGAATAGAAAGAATTTTGAATTCTTGACGCTCAACTCAATATCACTAATAAATATTTAAAAAAATATTACAAGGAACAAAATCATCAAAAAAGCTACTCAAAATCCGCCCACTGCTTTACGATCAGCAAAATAGCCCTAAAACAACCTGGATAGTGCGGAAGAAACTCAGTACAACAAAAGCTTATGCAGAAGCAACTCGTGGTGTACTCTACACTACTAGAAACGTCGAAGTAGACTATATCAACTTTGTCGTGAGAAAAGATCAATGACAAAGAATAGGGAAGGAAGGAACGGAAGTTTGTTTCCACAAAATGACCCTTTATAAATCTATGCTAAAGTTCGCTTAACTTGTGCCTAAAATAAAAGTCAGACATGCATTCACTACGGTTTGAGAAGCTCTTGGAAAAGGCACACAATTTGGAAATTGGCCTTTGGTTATTATTAGCACAAGCATCACCGCTTTTCTGAACCGGTTCCATGACTAAACTTTTCGAAGAAAAACGGGGATGCACCCAAACGCAAAGAAAAAAACGTTAAAAGAGTGCTTAAAATAACTGGAATCATTCGCCAAATATAGACATTTCCAGCGCATATCATCCCGGCAAAAAAATACTGAGTCAGTCAGCTGCTGACGCATGAGCAGCCTCTCTTATACCACAACAAACAGAGCTACAGCGCATGCTCAAAAAGCGTTCCACAGCCCAGCAGAGAAAGGTGGCAGCGCGCAAAAGGCGATTGTTGAAAAGGTCCATATTCAAAGTGTCTTGAAAACAAAATTATCGGACAAGGCATCGCCAGGGAGATATTTGAAGAGTACCACGCTCGGAAATGATTTGCAAACCGATTAGCGACCGCTAGAAAAAGTGATACGCGCACTGCAGACTCACTACGTAAAAAAAAAAAAAAAATGTCTGTTAGTCGTGTTTTTTTGTATGTTGTAACTTCTTAAACATATCGCCAGGACTGATTTCGCTTTGGGAACGAGCTTTTTTATACTCGTAATTGGTATGCATGTTTGTCGTGCGCAGACACTTTTTTCACGAGCGTTCTACATGCGTTTTTAAGCCCATTAAAATGAGTGAAGTTCGTAAGACAGGACACTTTTAAAGTTATATTCGAATTTCTGCAATTAATTTGTTCAGATAGCCAATCTACACCGGGCAAGTTAAAATTCTCATGTAAGAAATCGAAAAACTTAAGAAAAATATAAAAAAATGTTTGCTTCTCAATCCTCTGAAAATCCTTGCCAAGCACAGTTGCATCCAATAAAAAAAGAACAATATTATTTACGTATTCGGTAGTTAAAGCCATTGTCAAGAGCCAGCTCTACCCACACGCATTCAGCGTGCGTTTCCATGTCATACCCCTGAAGCCAAATGCAGAACCGTCAACTGCGACTATTAAACCGCCACTGAACTTTTGACCACTAGCAACGTAGCCTCTGACCCTTCGTTCGAGAGTGTAACAAGATGAAAAATAATTCGCTTGAAATTTCGTTCGAAAGCCATGTCTCCGTTAAACAGATAATGTAGACAATTTAAAGAGATCATTTAAACAATGCAGCCATTTCGAGACAAGGAAAGGTTTTGTGTTAATTGCGTGCTTGAGTTGTCACCTTTTCCAATAAACGGGTGAAAAATACAACCTTCAGGCCACACTTCGATCATGTTGATCGCGTCAAGTGAAACTTGTACACAACAGGTTATAGTAACGCGTTACTTGTACCTAGTTGTTGTTGTTGTTGTGTTTGCTATTGTTGTTGCTGTTGTTGCCGTTGATGTTTAAGACAGAGAATGAGACACCTATTTTTGTTACTTTTGATGAAGTAACAAGTAATATTATTTAGTTACTTCTTGGGAGAGGGTGTGCAAAACAAGTTCCCAACCTAGTGCTCCCCCCTGCTCGCGACTGTAATGTGCACGACTAGAAAACTGTATAAGTCATAAAAGATTTGCGCAAGAAATGTCAGTATGGCTAGAGTTATCCTTGTCCAATTTGGGGGTTTTACGTGCCAAACCTACGACGGGCATCTGGCACGCCCCAGCGGAGGACTGCGAGGATTAATTTGGACCACCTGGGGATCTTTTGAAGTGCAACCGAAAGCTCAGTTACACGGCGCCTTCTCCGCAATAAGCCTCCGTCAGATTGCGGGCACCTCGGCCGGGATTCGAACCCGCCAAGAGTTATCCTTGAATGAACACGTTAAAAAGCAAGTCATTATTAAAATGACAAAAACTTCGTGACAATATACATTGGTGACAATATACGCCATTAAGAGATATGCGCAAGAAATATTAGTATGGCTGTAAGAAGACGAAAATTGGAAGTGGCTACAGCTTTATAAGGACGACACATTCGAAGTCACGAGAAAATAACGCTTTGCTATCAAGCCGAGGTAACGCGTTTCTTTCGAATCGCAGTAACGAGTCGCGTACTTTTTGAATAAGTAACGAGTAACGGTATTTAGTTACTTTATTTCAGTAACGTGTGCATGTCTGCTTTCAAGCGTCCCCGTATTCAAAATGCTTTTTGCCCACAATATGGGAACAAGTAAAAGCGATAGCTATAGCACGTTTGCGCACATCGCGATCCTGACGTCGCTGTGTAAGCGCTGTTGGGACCGAGCGGTTGTCCGGGAGCTTGGTGTACGGCAGGGAGCCGAGCCAGGGCAGGAACACATCAGGGAGCCGGACTCGGGAAGGACCAGGGAGCAGGAGGGGTGTCTCGTAATATAACTCTTTATATGTACATATAGACAGGTTACATCATCAACGGGTGAATACTAGAGAACACAAAGTAGCAGCCGCCTGCCGCTCCTTTTATAATGTCAGATTTCCCCACATCCCTAGTAGGGAATCCCCAGGGTTCAGGCCTTCACCAAGACTGTGGGGCCAGTGTCCGTCACGTTCGGGCACGCCCCTTTCCTCTCCCTCACACACTGCCACACGCGTCACGCACACCAGGGCCAGACGTCCTTGGCCGCGGTGTCGCCGGTCAATCTTGGTGCCATCGAACTCGAGGAAGACGGCAGACATCCATAATTGCAGGCGTCCAGGCTTCCGTGGGTTAGGGGATAATCCCACGGGCGATCTAAGCTGGGGAAATTGAGTAAAGCCCCTTCTCTGTCGAGGACGTCCCAAGGCTGTCGGGTCGCCGAGCGTCGAGGTCAGACAGCAGAAGCAAGGAAAGGGGCCGGACGGCAAAGACGGCCAGATGACACTGGCGCGGGTCAACCCGATGATCCTTTACGAGAAGGTCACGTCGTCCCCGAGTACCACGGTGTGTTGGCGCCTCCAATGCGCCTCTCGCTCTGTCTCCGGGCGCAGCTGACCATAGCCACCTGGCGACGATGCTCCAGGGCGTTCACCCGGCCGGTCGGTTTGGAGGAGCAAGGTCGTCTCCTGGGGCCTTTCGTAACAGCTCCTCCGCCGCCAGGAAGAGTGTCTTGAGGGGGAGCAGTCCACACTGGTCCCTTGAAAGACGCGGTCTCACGGCTGGGCTGGCTGGGGTCCTCTCTGGGAAGTGGCAGCAACAAAACCCACAACACCAAACCAAACTCCGCGCAGGCAAGCGCCCAGCCCCCAATCTCTCCAATCCGCCAGACCAAAACGAACAACAACAAAATGCCTCGCGAAAGTTCCGTACTATTCTGTCGGAGAAAAACACACGCACAAAGAAACTTATCTCTTCCGACAGGTTGCTCTAGCGAAAGAAACTTTTGCAGACTAATAAAAGCCCTCTAACGCTCAACCTAAAATAAAACGGACTCCCGTGAAAACAAAACCACATTACAAACCGTAACGTAACTCCCATAGGGCATATCCCTATTAAATTCGCGGCGTCCTTCATAACGCAAACTCCACCGAGTAGAAAATCGCTTTAAATGAACTTTACCGCCAACACAACGAGCTAAAGCCGAACGAAACGCAAAACTCGGACTCCCGAAAAAAGAAAAGCTAATAAACTTGCCGAATAACCTAGTCGACTCAATAACACAAAACCCACGTTTAGCCCTCCCTTTTCTCTCGAAAGTCCTCCTTTGCATCTAACCCACGCCCAGTTTGGTCCTTGGCCTCACTCGAACTGTTCAAGTTCTTCTCCTTGGACTTGCGTGCAGGCGCGAAGCTGCAGTCCCGGAGATCTCCCTTGGTTTCCCCGTCCGACGTGATGCCTGGCTGAACCTCGGGCGATGAGCTTTGACTCCGTCTCGAACCTCGCTGAGTCGTTCCAGGCTCGTTGTTGCCTCCTCCAGGCTCCTTGCTCGCACTTGAGCTGTGGGTCCGTGGCTCGATGGGATGGGGGTCCTGGAGTTTTCCCCCTCCCAGCAACGAGGACCGCTTATTCTTCTTGGAGTGGCGCTCGTCGCGCTTCCCCGGACGCTTTTTGCAGGGAGCGTCGCTGCCAGATCGTACGACGCTGATCCGGTGCTGCCTCTTCCTCTTGCGTCTCGGTCGCTGGCTCATGACGGCATCCGAGTTCTCGGTCTCAGATCCACCTTGCCGCGAACACGACGACGTCCTCAGGTGCACTGTGCGTCGGGTCTGCTTTGTCCCACCCGGGCTCCATCGTGTCCCCGGTGGGTCCCTTGCCCGCGCAGCCGCCGCCGGTTGCAGGTCCCCTGGGATGGCCGGCTTCGGGTCTCCCGTCCTCCAACCTCGATGACGACTCGCTGCCGGACGCGTGCTCGTCGATCGTTCTCCTGGCACCTGGACTCCGTGAATGGTCTGGAGTCCGGGCTCCGCAACCGCACCAGGCAGGACTGGTTGATCTCGTCGAAGGAAATGTCAATCACCTCCCTCCTGGTGGGCCGCTTGGACTCCTGCGACGGCGCCGTGGACTTGGTCCCAAAGCCGCACGGGTGCCGATCAGAGCGGTCAGGATCCTGACTTGATTGCTGGACCGCTTTCTCCGGCATCTCGGCGCTGCTCTCCATGAGCTGGCTCGACTTCCCTGGCGTCGTCTCTGTCTTGGCGTCGCCTTCGTCCTCCGGGAAGTCGCAGCCGGACGCCCGAAGAGCCTTCTCTTCTTTCCCGCCGCTCGGGCGTCGGGTCAGTCTTGTGCGGAACGGCGTCGGTCTTGCGTGGAACAGCGTCGGTCGCGTCGGAAGAAACCACGCTGGTTTCCGGTCACCTCGGTGTCCCCAGCTTCCGTTTTCTTCTTTTCCTGACACACCAATTCTGTCGCTGCTTCCACGTCACTTTCACCGTCCCGGCCGCTCGGAGTTTGGGTCGGGCTTGCGAAGAACGGCGACGGTCGTGTCGGGAGAAAGACGCTGGTTTTCGGTCAACTCTGTGTCCCCAGCTCCCACTTTCTCCTTTCCCTGACACGCCTTCCCTGTCACCCCCTCACCGCCTGTTGTTGCCCGACGAAGAGACTCCAGCTCCCATCTCGCCGTCTCGAGAGCCCTCTCGACGGCCCGCTTTCTGCGTTCCTCCTCTTCGGCCCGCTTTTTGCTCTCGCGCACCTCCCGCTCCCTTTCGCGAGCCTCCTGTTCCCTTCCGCGAATTTCCCCCAGAGCCTCAGTGAACTCCTCAACGCTGACGTCTTCGGCCTGAAGGAGTTCTATAATGTGCGGCTTTCCCTTTCTCTGCCCTAAATCGATCCCCAATTCGGTACAGACTTGTACCAACTCGTACAAGCGGAATGCCTCTAGACTCATGATCTGGGTGGTGTTGGCCCCCTTTCTCACAAAAATGCTCGCGTTAGAAAGGTCACACAGTCCTTCTAATCACGACTACCTCCAACCCCCACCGGCAAAACTTAGAGCTAATGGGTCTGGCAGATTGAGAAAGAAAGGGCCGGGCACTCACCCACACAAGAAGTCATGGTCCGGCGAAGTCGATCCCGCCGCTGCCATCCAGTTGTTGGGACCGAGCGGTTGTCCGAGAACTTGGTGTACGGCAGGGAGCCGAGCCAGGGCAGGAACACATCAGGAAGCCGGACTCGGGAAGGACCAGGGAGCAGGAGGGGTGTCTCTTAATATAACTCTTTATATGTACATATAGACAGGTTACATCATCAACGGGTGAATACTAGAGAACACGAGAACACAAAGTAGCAGCCGCCTGCCGCTCCTTTTATAATGTCAGATTTCCCCACATCCCTAGTAGGGAATCCCCAGGGTTCAGGCCTTCACCAAGACTGTGGGGCCAGTGTCCGTCACGTTCGGGCACGCCCCTTTCCTCTCCCTCACACACTGCCACACGCGTCACGCACACCAGGGCCAGACGTCCTTGGCCGCGGTGTCGCCGGTCAATCTTGGTGCCATCGAACTCGAGGAAGACGGCAGACATCCATAATTGCAGGCGTCCAGGCTTCCGTGGGTTAGGGGATAATCCCACGGGCGATCTAAGCTGGGGAAATTGAGTAAAGCCCCCTTCTCTGTCGAGGACGTCCCAAGGCTGTCGGGTCGCCGAGCGTCGAGGTCAGACAGCAGAAGCAAGGAAAGGGGCCGGACGGCAAAGACGGCCAGATGACACTGGCGCGGGTCAACCCGATGATCCTTTACGAGAAGGTCACGTCGTCCCCGAGTACCACGGTGTGTTGGCGCCTCCAATGCGCCTCTCGCTCTGTCTCCGGGCGCAGCTGACCATAGCCACCTGGCGACGATGCTCCAGGGCGTTCACCCGGCCGGTCGGTTTGGAGGAGCAAGGTCGTCTCCTGGGGCCTTTCGTAACAGCGCCTCGGCTTCGCGCTGTCGTACCTCGGGATCTTCGCGACGTCGCCGTGTGCGCCCGGCTCGGGCGGCCTGTCGTTGGTGGTCAGTGTGGGCGCGACGCCGGTCGCGAGACGCAGAAGCCGGTCGCTCACTCCGCGCTCGCTCTTGGGTCGGAGCACGGCCTTGGCGGCGCCACTAGCAAGACCAGTGACGACGCAAGCGAAAGCGCACGTTTTCCCGGCATTGTTGAGCGGTGAAGGCGTTTAAAGATGAGCGGAGAAGGGGACCCATGGAAATAAACGAGGCGAAGCTCCGCGGGGAAGGTGGGTGGAAGGCGACGAGTTTTGGCACAATGTGGAGCTTTCGTAGACTGCGTTTCCTCCTCCACTAATCCCTCCGCCACGGAGAAGCCGCTGCTGCGTCTGCGCGCCGATAGCCTTAACTGTAGAGTTCCGGGTATCGTAGCGGGTTGCGGAGAGCATTGCGGTACGGCGAAAGCAATCTACAAAAACTCTATAATATATTTTAACGCGATAGCGTTAAGGAGCTCATGGCGCGCCAGAAGAGATGCGCCGGTCTCGGTGGCGTCCCGGAAAAGCCGGCGTCATGCGAGTAACCCGATAGCGTTCAGGAGCTTGTGTCGCGCCGGCCTCGGTGCCATGCCAGAAAAGATGCCGTGACGCGAAAATACTGATTGGTCTATAGGGTCATAACGTCACAGCCACATGACCTAACCTAGGTCATGTGGTTGTGGCTGACGGACGAGCCTCATCTAGGCTCGTCCGTCAGTTCCATCCGTCACGGAGAAGCAGAAAGTTTCCGTCCGATGCCGAGTCCAATCAATGGCGCTGCGATCCTGCCGTCATCGTTCGTCTGTGGAGAATGCTTACCCCGCCGCGGGGCCGCCGCTAGTCCGCCGGGAAGGAACACGTGTGCGATGGATGCGGTGCCGTCAACCAGTTACGTGGGCACCACGTGTTCCCCGTATCCCTATCAAGGCCTAGCTCAGGCAGGCCGTGGGGCGTCACCATGTCGGGCCGCGTCCCGGATGCGAGGCGAGGCCGTATTCCCTTGCGGACGGCACTCCCTCGCCGTTCTCGGGTCATTTCCCGAGGCACACCCCTCGGGATCTGGACTTGGACGCGTCCGCCCCTCCGGGGAGCCAACCTACATCCGACCACCCCGGGCGCGTCCATTCCCGAGGCCTATATAAGATGGACCAAATCCAACGGGAGGGACTCCATGGAGAAATATAGTACTACGTAAAGAGTGGCCACTCAAACCGTTTCTCGGCCCAGGAGGTAGGGACTCTACTGGCCGTTAGTAGGTGCAACAGTGCCACTTATCCTGAACATTTCTCAGACATAAAATATTAATAAATAACTTTGTTGTATAGGGTAAACTTTTAAATTATTACGAACTTTGAAAACTTTCGAAAACGACTTCAACGGCTGTGGTTACGGCTGCGGCGCGCGGTTGGCTTCAGAGTCATAGACTCGACGGTGGGCGGATACTTCGGCTGCTTAGTCTGTGTCTCTTGCCTTGTTGTGTGGGTTGAGCTGGTTCCGCGGCTTCTTGTCTCGTGCGGGTTTCTAGTCATTCCTCCGTTGCGGTCAAGGTATACGGTATACGTAAGAAGTATTGTGAGTGTAGTTTCTTTGTTGACGGACATTTGCATTCGGTCACTGAATTTAGAAGCCAATGGGCCAGGCTGTTCTTCATTTGTTGCTGTATTAGTGACATGGTCATATCTGCAAGCGCTTTTCATGAAACTTGGACGGTGATTTATTTATATGCTCTCCATCATATTGCATTTATCGCTGTAAGTCTTGCTGTAATACAGTACTTTTTTTCCAGTGTTGCACTGTTGACGCGTTATTCATACATTTTGCATGTGTATTCTTATTTTTGTAATGTATGAATAACATACATCACTCATTGTCTTCAGAGTTGATGTTTGTCTTGCTTGTCATAGTTACAAAAATAAATACTTTTGTGTGGCAATCCCTGGTGTCTCCCATGTCGTCCCCTCAAGAGGGAGTTAGCACAAATGTGGAAATATTCTTTTCGGTGTGCGGTCAGTTCGAATTATATCTAGCGCTGGATGACTTTTCTTCTGCAGTACAATTAAGGCGTACTTATAAAACAATTATATTTTAAACAAAAACAATGCTAGTTACAATAACACTGACTCGTTAAACTAGAGGGCGCATGCTACTCCCCGATGCAAAAATACCGCCAGAATTCGCCTTGAATCTATTCATTAATCTGGCCAGCGGTTACTGCGTGTATCCATCCATTCAACACTCAACTAGGGACTATACTGGCCGCTGGTTGCGCTCGCTGACATTGAATTGGGCCGCTGGGGCCTATGAAAGTGTCCGCTCTCTACGTAGTACTGTATTTCTCAAGGGGTCTCTCACTGGGGAGGGTCAGCTCGACGGAGCCTTCCTTTATTTTACTTATCCTCCCCCTCCATGATACTGTCAATAGCGTCAGTGCGGACTCTGACTGGCGATCCTGTTGAAAGAGACAGCGCCGTTATCTCCGACATTGTTGACCCTCGGGCAAGCGTGTGGCGTTATCGTCAAATAAACACGCCTTTATCCGGACTGAAGGAACCTCCTGTGTTTCTAAGTGGTACCCACAAAAGGGGAATCCCAGACAGTGCGGGGCGCTCTTCTGAGTCGCCGTCTTCTACGAGTGCGTCTGCGCCTGCTGGGCAACGGGGTCGGCCACCTAAGACTGAAGCCGAGAAGACGGAGACGAAGGTTAGGCGTGCAGAGGCGATGCGCCACAAGGCTACGTAACTGAACGCGCTGCTG
>JAZHYW010014720.1:0-17175 GCA_037355805.1 Ixodes ricinus
TGTATTGTATTGTATCCATGATACCAAAAAGGAAAGAGGAAAAAAAAGAGTGTTTCCCCATATTTGGCCGTTTGCTCTGTGGCGCCAGCAGAAAATCTCCCCTCCTCTCCGATTCCCCGCCCTCCTTTCTCATTTTCGCGACGTCCAGGCTTTCATAGAATAGGAGACCACTGGCGGCCATAGCTGTGTGCGCGAATGCTGAGCGTGCCGATGGCGAGCCTCCACAAATTCTTTGCAACGTGCATATTCCGCAACATCAAGAGTGGCGGTTTTAGCAGCCTATTGATGTGAGCCCTTTCTGAGCATGCGCTTTAAACAGCACCCACAAATATGGCGTCCAGTGAATACCCTATAAAGGAGGCTATGGTATGACGCAAGGGCGCGGGGAGTGAGCGTGCACGGTCACGAGCAGTGTGCTCGAGCGAGGTGTTCTGACGCTATCGGACAAACGATCTGCCGTGCAGAACACCGTTTCTTAGTATTATATCATGGAATCATCAAAATCCCACCAACTCGCCCAACTATTCATTCTTCTAAGATCCCATTTCTTGTAAAATGTGTTATGTACTTATTTATTGATTGATGATTATTCCAGTCGTTTACTGTTCGCGGGAGAAAGGAATACATAAAGCAGTTATTAGCGAGCGAAAAGGAGTTCTTGTTAGGTCATGCCTCTGCCAAGTAGCATATCCAGAGGAAAAGGATGAAGTTACATAGGCTCCGTACTATAATGCCCATTAATACTTGATGGTGAAACTTCAATGTGATTGCCGATATTTTATGGACAGAGACGGTATGTTATATCATTAACACAGGACTTTATTTTTTCCAACAAAAACAATGTTAGTGTTGCGACTCGGGAAAAGCTGTAAACAGCTTGATTTATTTCAGCCACCTATACCAGCAGTCATGATGCACGAGCACCAACAGATTTATACAAAAATAAAAAATAACATGTGTACTACAAGGTTTGAGAAACTTCACTGCAAGAGCTTGACGCTGTACAAGATAAGTAGCATATGGATACGAATTTACACATTAGCGAAAACATACACAGAACGTTGAGACATCACTGAAACAAACGCGAAAGGAAAACATCATCCAAAGTTTTTAGCACTTATTAGCGGACCATTTGGCTCGAGATAAACATTTGGAAATTGACATTTCCCGTAAGATGCTCACCGACATATTTCTAAGCTCAGCCACCTTGCCTAGTAAGCTGGTTTAGGGTAGCGTCAGCAAAGTATCTTTAAACTTTGGTGGCCGTAGTTTGTTCTAAAAAAGGGTACTTCCCGAGGTAGCTTTCATTCGTGTTGGTGTATCTATAAATTTTTTCTGTTAGCGTCGCTAAGTTTTTAATGTGATGTTGGGATAAATTTGCTTCATATCTTATACCTTGCACATAAACGATATTTGCATGAATCAAAAAATTTTCATCTCACCAATTTCCTTATTAAAAAGATCTCATCGGTTGGATTGTTCTAGTGGCACATTGATGGAATCACTTCCATATTAATCTCTTTTGTAACATAAAGAATTTTGTGGAGAGTTGGTATAAGGTAGGAGTGCCCGCCAAATGAGTTGACCACCAATTTCTAGAAATGTCGAATAAAATAATGGAATTAGTATAATATTAACTTTTGTTCTATGGTGGGCAAGTGCTGTTTCATGACGATTATAGAATACCGAACGATGCTGGATACCTTTTTTGATACGATATGATTAATATGGATCGTCCCATGACAAGCTCTTTCTTGAAAAATAACGCCCAAAGTTTCGACGCGGGAACAGTTTCATCTGTAGAAGAATCTATCAAATCACTCCTTGTAATGTTTATATGTTTATTCTTAGGTCGCAATATAACTGCTTTTGTCTTAACGGCGTTTATCTTTGATGCATTATCGTTCACACCCGCGCGATTGGCTTTTCTAGTGTTTCGTTCATGCAATCAATAAGCTCCGGACGCATCTTCACGCATCAAACAATAAGCTTGCATCATCATGCGTAAATAAAAATGAGGTTGAGTGACCTAATATTTACGATATCCTTTTATATATACATTGAATAAGAATGGCTCGAGAATGCTCGAAACCTCTGATTCAATCGGTTTTATTTTTTAGATGAGTGGCCGTTTATATGAACATACTTCCTGGTCTATGGGCAGATAAATATGAACGTGGTAGTTTTGATACATGAACTAATGAAATCCATAAATACTTCCAACTTCTTCAGTAAGTGTTCATGATCTAGATAGTCGAACGCTTGCAAGTCTACAAATAAGCTGAGAGTGAGTTTTTTTTTCAAATTTCGGCATATGTTCTTTTTATGCGTAAGGAGTGGCCAGTTCAGGGATCGATGTTTTCGAAAAAACCAAACCGGTGGCGAGTTAATCAAGTCATAAGCCATCGCTAAATGTTGTCATTCGAAGTAGTATAACTTTTCTCTAAACCCTAGAGAAAACAGAAGAACTGAAACGGGCTCCACTGCTCAGTTCGTTTTTTATTCTTTTATATATAAAACTGCGCTCGCTAGTTGCATTTGACAAGGAAACACACCGTTTATGAAACAGAGATTGAATATGTGTGCTATGAAGAAATAAGATCAATATTATTTAACTGGTTTGATCTGCAATCCATCGGAGTCGCAACTTTGGCTATTTTTTAGTACATTAAAAACAGACATTACCCCGTGTCAACAGGTGCATAAGAAACATGGATTCATTATTTCGAGCATTTATATTTGTGCAAGCATCTGACTCTGGACGTTCTTTAACTAGACTTACATATTAGTCATTAGCATTTTACAATGCTTGTCCTGACAGTTCTTGATCATTGTGGTTGATCTTTAAAACCTTGTGTTGTGGCGCACGAACGACCTGCAAATACAGAGCTTAGTTTTTTCCACAACGTCGACTTTGTTATTACAAGAAAGAAAAAAGTCACAAGCTTATAAATTTTAATATTTTAAGTCTCTTTGTTTAATTGGTTTCTGATAACGTTAAATACCGTTAGTTGTTCAAGTGATTTTGTTTTTACAAATTTTTGATATACCCATTTTAGTAATGAATTTTTGCGGAGCAATTGTTTGTAATCCACGATTTACGACTTTTTCTATGAGTGCTTAATTTTTTATACGGAAGCAGCTTGTATAGTTGTTTGAATTTGTTCAAGAACCAGTCATATGCCATCTGCGTTCGTTTCATGAAGGATATCGTCCCAATCCATAAAGATAGTTTTTCTCTGAATTCATTCATGTTATCAGGCGTTATATTCTGAAACTGTTTAACTCTGGACAAAAGCAAGTTAAAGAAGTACGTCCTGTAAAAACTATAGGGGCGCCACTGCGCCCAGAGAGCGCGGTCGTCGCGCCCCCCCCCCCCCTCCTCCCCCGAAGGAACTGTTAAAACCAGTGGCGACGCCGACCACAGTGGTAGAGTAGCGGGCGTGCAGTGGAAGTGACGCGGCGGCGGTGCCGACCGATGACCTTTGTTAATACCTTAACCTTCCGTTTGCACTTTTTACTAATGAATATAGTTTCACGGGCTTCCGAAATACTGGCTCCGTGCTGTTACTCCAGGCTGGGCTCGCAGCGAGGCAACTTTCCCACATGGCGGCCCGACCTGGAGCCCGACTACTGCTGCCATCTGCGGGATCATGCGAGGCAAATCCTCTCGGCTGTGAAATCGCTTTCGAGGTCGGTGACATGAGCTGGTCCTGTGGACTGACCGCTGGAGCAGTGATTGAGCGTGGCGCAAGCGGGGGACAGTTTTTTGCCAACACAGCAGCTCTACCCTCCCACCTGTTTGCCAGTAGAGGCCGTGAATCCCCCTTGTTGCATCACTCAGGGGTTGGGAGTGCGCCCGGAGCACCAAGCTCCTGCGCAACCTCAAACTGCAGCTTCCGGCGTCCCCGGTTGTAGCTCGCCTCGAACCGCTGGCAGCCTGAGCGACAGTCGAGGCTGCGCCCCGAGCCTCTTCGGAGGCTGTCCGAGAAGCGCTTTCGGAGGCTTCACCGTCCGCTGTGCGGAGTCCTCGGGAGTCTCGCTCGAGAAACACAACGAGCGGGGCTCCTACACGTGACCCGGGGAGCGGCCGACCGCGCTGCCAGTGCTCCAGAACCACGACGACCTGCAAAGGGCTATCGACGCCGTACGCAGGCGACGTCCCCAACTTCTGAGCTCAAACGACCACGACGAGCACGTCATCGACATGCCGGAACTTTTTGAAAGGGGATTGTGTGGAAACCATGGGGGGCGCCAATATGCCTAGAGAGCGCGGGGGCGCCACCGGTGAGGGAGGAGCGATAACCACGGCGACGCCGACCAGAGGAACAGCGAGGGTCCGGCAGTGGGAGAATACAGTCGGGGGATGAGCGACGCGCGAGCTGCGGCCGAAACGTATTGCCCCGCCATTCGCCGTCGGGTCGCCTGGTTTCGAGAACACAGTGCTGCTGCTAGCGTGTCTTTCACTGTGCCTGCAAACATGTCTGTTTTCCCGCCTTTTCTGTGACCTAACTCGAATCGGGCGCGTGGTACCGCTCGTAGACAGCGCTTACCGACACAGCATCTATAAAGCAAGAAGTCACTGTCTGCGGCAGCCCAACTGGAGCGATAAGCTTCAACTAAGTTATAAAGCAAGATGCGCTGACACGGGCGAAATGCGGCCCAATGCCGCAGGTGGTATCTCCAGTTTCGGGATGTGGAGAGCAGACGCCTCGTCAGCCGCAAGCGCTATTTCCGAGGCGAGCACCATCGCGCCCCGATTCCGAAAGAAGTGCCAGGCGCAGCGGAAGAGCGGAAAACAGACATGTCCGCAGAAAGCACGGTGTACGCGCATGCGCTTTGTGTGATCTCGAGACCCAGGGCGACCCGCCGGCAGATGGCAGGTGAGCAAGTTGCTTGAGTCGCAGTCGCGCGTCCTGGGGACTTTTGTCCCCGACCGTACACGCTGTGGCGGTGTCGAGCGATGACCTTATGCCGCAGCAAGAAACTTCTCTTGCACGCAGCAAGGAAACTCTTCCCACAGTCCAAAGTCAGTTAAAAATAAATTGAGCGGCATTTTCTGGCACATGATCAAGCTTATTGGCGCTAATCTTAGTGAATGAATCCGAACCGGATGGCCGCGTGCATTCTGAACAAAAGTTGAAGGGCAAGTAGCTTTGTATGAGAGGAGACGCAAAAAGAATTGGAAGAGAAGTTTTAGCGCCTCTTCAAGAAAGAACAACTTTCTCGAAGAGCGTTATACGTCACTTGGTCAACGTGCGCTGAAAATGCCCGCAATATGCCCGCGAAACGTCGAATTATCACCACCACGGTGAAGCTCTGGTGTTTCGAAATTCGACGGTGTATAGCTTTTCCTCGCCTTCTCAAAGGGGCCGCTGGTAAAGGAAACAAGCGGGAGTGACTCAGCTCTGGCAGGTGCTCTTTATGCAAGACAAGAACGACGATGACGTCGCGGCAACCGTGGCAAACAGATCAAGGAGTTGAAAGAGTTCGGTTGTAACCTGGCGATGGACCTATCACATATGGAGGAGACTACGTACATGGCGACTTGTAGACTCGCGTTTGCTTCCCCTTTCACTGCTATTTATTGGAGTACTGCGAACTGGGTGAATGAAACGCCACCATGCACGAGTTTCCCAGTGATTTTGTCATCAGCTGTTGGTTCATTGCCGTGAACGGCACCGACGACTCCAGCGGGTGTGAAACCGTTCAGCATCGAAAACTTGCTGGTAGTCGGCAAACTTGCCGTTCTACTCTTATCTTCAGATTTCTGGACAGGGTGCCTGCAAAGGCATAAAGGAAAGTACAAACCGAAAATGGTGGAAATCGTGGCTTTAAAGGGCCCTGCAATCACATTTAGGCGTCTACCTTTTTGCGGTTTCCACGTCCCTCGGGGCTCGGGCAAGCCAGCGGGCACGGAGAGACGTAACTAAACATGAAAGTCCGCCACGGCCGAACCGGACGACGCGGAAACCCTCCTCCACGCATTCAGGAGGCGACCCACGCAAGCTTTCAAAAGCGCGCGGAAATGTGACGTTTGTGGGTCCCGGCTCTCCTACTGGTCAGAGCCGCTAGAAGCTTTTTTTCGGTCGAAATGTCACTAAAATTCATAAGTGATAAACCGGGTTTCGCTCTATTTTTGAAAGTAGTTTTTATCTAGTTTCTTTAGGTTGGAAAAGAAACAAATGCAGGTTGGAAAGTGGCAGAAACAAGAAATGACCTCGGTCGACAGACCCGCCACCAAGCGGTGGAAGAGTCGGCGCAGGCGCTCTGCGGGATCCGAGCAGGCGACACGACGCCAGCGCACATTTTGCGAGAAACGAAAGTGCGAATTTGTCGCCTCGTGGTCTCTGCGCTGTGCGGCAAGTTCCGAATTTCTAATGCATCTAGGATAAGGCGGCTGGCGGTGCAGCGCTCTAAAAGAACTTTACTGCCGTTGCGTAGATGCCCTCGCTATTTAGAGGCATTGGTGATTTCTGCAGAAAATGACAATTGCACTTTGGCTCACGCCAGCCCTAACGATGAAGTGCCCGTAAAGGCTGCGGGCGGGTGTGCTCCGTAAAGGTGACGCCAGACGTCATTTCATCGCGTACACTAGGAGCCACTGCGAAGTCAATGAGCAGCGACACCCGCCTACCGGGAGTCGAACGTGTGTGTTCGAGCATTTCTCGGCGGAGTCGTACTTGCCAGGGACGTCTTCCAAGAAATTGGGCTTTCAGCTAAAAACGAAAGCGCCTGAGCGACGATTCGGTCCCGTCACTTCGCATGGGCGCCGCACCGACCGCAGTGGGCAAGCGGGCGTCCAGGACGGTAGAGTAACCAATTCATACGCCGATAGTTTTTCCGGCTCTAGAACGCGGGGCACTTGCTCTGTGGCAGCGTTGCCCGCTAGTGACTCTACACAGTCATTGCGACACATTGCTGCTCGTGAGCCGTGCAGGTAGCTTAGGAACGGAGCGCAAAGTTCGTTCCGCTTCTTGCACAGGTGCTGCGATAATCGTCGGAATCACCGAGCTCTGATTGGCCGACTGGAAAATAAAAGCAGTAAAACCAGTGGTCGCATCCAGGAATGCGCGGGGGAGGGGTTTGATGTGGCTTGAGATGCCATCACTACTTGGGGTGCGCAGGAGGAGGTGGGGCTTCGAAATGCAGGTGTATATTATAGGGGTCGGCTGAATTCTGGGGAAAGGCCCTCCCCCCCCCCAACCCCGCCGCTCCCTTGGCGGCCCTTTCGCATCAGGGCTTACCCACTATTCTTGCCGCAAGCCAATCAGGAGCTCGGTGTCGTTCTGGCTTCTCCACCACAACTCCTGCGCAAGTGAAGCTAGACGACTTTCTCGGCACATGTATCTTGTCACGATGATTGACACTCGATGGATCTTACTTGGCGACCTGACTCATAAAAATGTTCACCCGTAAAGTGTGATTCTTGCAACCAGCTTAGAGATATCATCTTCAAGTTAGACAACTCAAATGGTACCTCAACATCCTTGTCCAGCTGTACACAATTGGATCACATAGGCCATAGAGAAAAGAGTTGGTCATACCTTGAAGCTTTTGAATTGCTCATGGCCAGTTCCCTATTCAGATCATGTGTTCCGTAGGACCACACCATCTTATTGGCAAAACACTAATGCGAATCTCAAAGCCATTCCGTAGGATGATCCAGAACGTTCTAACGGCAACATGCGAGGATGACATGAGATCAGATCACGGTCCAGAACACAACCATTTGTGTTAGGTAGTGTTGGGAGCTAACCACTTATCAGCACCAAAATGTACCGCGTGCAGGGCTAACTACTTCTGATGTCACATGAATACAACAGCAGTCACGGGGATCCCAGCGGGGGTGGGGAGCCTACGTGCCCCCCCCCGCCCCCCGAAATCTCTTCATTTCGCTGGGGCCTCTCCTCACTGCTCCCCCTCATACACAGCATTTTTTGTCGACGGCTAGCCCCTCCCCCCCCCCTCCCCCCCGAATCAAAATCCTGGCATGCATGCCTGTACCACAAAGCAACACGGAAAGTCATTCTTCAAGCAGGTGCGTCATGGAAGAGACTTGCAGTCAGCCCCATTGAGGTCGTGACTCTTGCTGAGGAGATGTACCCGACTCGCTACGTTGCCCTGTAAGTATGTGTAACAGCGAGAGGGAGTGGCGCACTCAGAAAATAAAATCGATACACAATAGAAGCGAGCGATTTGTCACGTTAACCCTGTTTTCTGTCCAAGCTGTTCTAATTTTGCAAAAGTAGATGTGATGCTAAGTCGTGTAAAAAGATAGTTCAGAGGGTAAAAGTGGCTAAAAAGCACGGAACAAGTGAAAGAGCACGAACAACACAGAGCACCTCTTGCAGCCGAAGTTTACCTCACAGAAAGATATCTATATACACACACCGTGAAATCAAGACGTGATGACAGGAATGCGACATCATCAAATCAATGCTTATCTACCTACTATCATTTTATGAAAGATTTAAAAACGCCACCTCAGAGCCTAGCGCTTTGTGTTGTTCGCCTCTCTTTCACTTGCCCGTTGTTTTTTAGAGCTTTTACCCTCTGAACCATGAACCGCCAACTAGCCCAGGTGCATACCCTTCATTGTTTGAAATATGTTGGCTAATTTTTAATCTTTTGTATGGGGAGTGCGAACCAGGCTGTTTTACAGTTAACCACCAGGCTAGAACTGAAAGAACACTTTGGACACATTTTCCTCGCTTGCAGGAGTTCCAACTCACAGCCAGCAGCGATCATGGAAACAGCGTATCTATGGCATCTGCTGATCACACATACGGCATTGGAAAAGGGTTTAAAAACAAAGGTGAGCATTGCTTACATCCTGCCTTGTATGTAATTCATTCAAGCCTATTTGGGCTAAGTCTGACATCGAGTGCGGCAGATATGTATATACGCTTTGGAGGCTTGGTGTGACGCGGGTATTATCGGGTTATTTCCTCGATCCTCTCCTATCCGATTTCTTTCAATGTATATTGTCCTGTTCTATGCAGATATTAGCTTCAGTTGTTAGTCAGCACTATGTCGGTGCTCTTCGCATTCTTGTCCCATGGTTTTTGGCAAAACTTTTTTTTTATTAAACTGACGTGGAGTTCCAACTATGTCTAGGCTTGACAGTATTGTATTCTTTTCGTTTACTGTCGCATGGGCGCCGCCATCTTGAAATCAGATAACATGGCAGTCATAAAGGTGGCTTCAATAAATAAATATTTATATTATAGAACTAAACGAGTGCCACATAACACAGCAAAACAGCCGCGAGCGCGCTGAAACCGAAACGAACAGAGGTGAAGCTACCTAATGGCGACAGGTACGCCAGCATTCTCTATACAACTGCGGAAATGAAAAGGTGTATACATCCCACGTTTATACACATTTTCTCCACTTTAAACTTCTCAAAAACGAGCAGTGTGCCATTGGTTAATTCAGGACATATCTCTGCTCGGGCAAGACTCTATATTAACTCGCATAGGTACGAGATATTATAGGTCTTTATTAGCATTGTCACCAGCTGCTCTGAAGACATAAAGCAAGCTAGTTTTGCACTTCATTGTATTTAGTATTCTCAATGACTCCACATAAAAATATTGTGTAGCAAACATTGTGGACATAGCCCAACGGAGACCTGGTGGAACAAACAAAGTGCAAGTTTTTACGCACATTTCAGGTACACAAGTGAACGTCTGCACGAAACAGTCAAAAGAAACTCAAACAGACCCGTGGCCACCAGCACCTGTGCCACCAGACGCAAGTTCTGCTCCAACTACCACAGAGCCAACACCTGTGCTGCCATGTGCAAGTCCTGCGCCGGCCGCTATAGAGCCACTACTTGCGCAGCTATCGACTACTGAGAGGGCAAGCGAGGAAAGTTTTTTTGAAGAGCGGGTTGCCCTTCGCACAAGCCAGCAGAACAAGAGTTTCTGCTTGGAGATATTTCATTTGAAACTCCAGGAATGTGTTTAAGCCCTGCGCCGGTGGAAGATGCAGACACAACTTATGAGCCTTCTCAGGATGAGAGCTACTTAAGGTAATACGTCACAGAGCTCTTCCTTGCATAACAAAAGGTTTCAATATGAGAGCACCATGCTGCAACCAAGAGAAAATCGTATTCAAGGGAAGTTAACACAGCAGGAATTGCTTCCGCTATGTTAACTGTCTTTCGATTTAAAACGTGTTCCATGTCTCTTTTGAAGGAAGTGCTCGTGTGACCGGGAGGGTGGTGGGGGGGGGGGGGATGTAGGGAAGTGAGTCGCCATTGCACTTTAAAGCGCAAGGAGCCGCAGCTTGGCCACAGCTGACCTATTTAGTATGTGGCACTGCATGTGAAAAATAAAGGTAATTTCGCTACAAGTGTAGCCGCCCACTCGTAATTGTTTAACAACGAAAAATTTATCAGTTTGGACAAATATTAAACAAATGTTTCCTAAAAATGTTATTATTATTTTATTTTTGCAGGTGTGGAATCGAGAGCAAAAAAGACTTCTTGAAGAGAGGCGGGGAAAGAAAGTTCACTTGGCTGGAGACAGGAGATTCGATTCACCGGGCTTTTCTGCTAAGTACATGACGTACACGTTCATGGAGATGGACACCAACCAGGTCATCTACTTCGTACAGGTCTGCCTTGGAGAGGCAAGTATTTCATGCTTTCAGGGAGGCCTTTTCGGGCTTCTAGTAAAGTTAAGGGGACTGTGCAAGGTGACTGTTTATCGAACCTAAAAGAAGAAATTAAAATAAAATGTTTGGGGCAGTTTGACCATGTAACCATTCAGTTTCCTGACTCATGTGTGGCTAATAACTCGTATGCAATGCCACTTACACCTGCATTTAAATAAAATTGCTCATTAACTCAATAATAAGTTGCTTCTTATTCATTTAGTAACTCGGCATTAATTGTTTTCCACCTGCATACTGTATTTACTCGAGTAATAGCCGCACTGCATATGAAGAAAACCTGAGAATTCGCTTTTCTGCGGAGCACGCGGCTTGCCAATCATTGCGATCGACAGCACGAATCCAGCAGTTTACAGGACAAAGATAACGTCTTTCGCAAAGAAACCATCTGCAAAGATTGCATTTGTATAGAGAATCGTGTTCTCGATCTAGTTATTCGCTATGGTATTTATGCGCAACGCAATGATTGACTGTATATATGTTCTGCGGTAAAGTAAATGCAAGGGCCTTGTTCATAAATAGTGCAGCTATTACTCGAGTAAATATGGTATGTTGTCCTTCATACTGTCTAGGTAGTCCCTGCCTCCATCGTTTTAATATCAGATGGCAACAGGTTTAGCTGTTTTACTTGCAACCATTTCATATAAGCTGACCAATTTTGCTTTTCTTTTACCCTAATCTTTTCTGTCAAGGTTTAGATTTGAGAATGTCTAAATAAGGTAATATGCAACATGCTATTATTGTGCAACCATTCTTTTTACAATTACAGGCTCCTGAGGTCAAGACCAGCAACTCCATGGAGTTGTATGGCTGTGTCAAAGGCATAGATTTCCTCAAGCGGGAGGGCATCACCATTGAGGACTTGGTGACTGACCGTCACGTCACCATCAAGGGCCACATGAAGACGAAGGAGCCCGAGATCCATCACTACTTCGATGCTTGGCACATAGCAAAAGGTGCTAAACTTTAATTATTATTCTCTATGTCCTTTGCAGCATCATACCAGTCTATCACGAGGTCGACATTAACAGGTCTGTGTACTGACTAGTTCCTTTCTGCACAGGCGTAAGCAAAAAGATGCTGGCGGCGAGCAAGTATGCAGGGTGTGGTGCCTTGGTGCAATGGGCACAGCCTGCCTCCAACCATGTCTACTGGTGCGCCGCCAACAGCGAAGGAGATGGCAAACTCCTCGTCGACATGTGGAAGAGTGAGAAACATTATCCACAACTACATTTTGTTTATTTCTAGTACACCCAGCAGTGCCAAAGCATTATGTGAGGGGGTGGGTTACAGATAAAAAAATGCATATTTAAACAAATCATCCCAGCGAAGCTGTAAAAATCACTAATGTGCATCTGCCAGGCCAGTAGCTACAACACAGCAGAACTGAGCATCATATTTCTATACCCTGTTTCACGATAACTTGGGAAACTGTAGAAGCTATGGCCCCATGACCCAATCAGAGCGTCGGAGCGAGGCACGTGACACCACGTCACGGGAGCGTGCGTCACTGCGCCAGAGAACCGACTGTTGTCTGCTGGGCAAGAGTTGTCTGCTGCGAAAACAACCAACTTCAGATGAACGTCCACCACCTCAACATTGCTATCCGCTAGAGTAACGAGCTCTTTGGGAACAGTGCATGAGCCAACCATATGCTCAATTTACTTGAGAGTCTGTGGTGGGTGCTAATGCCAGGGCGATGTTTTAAGCAGAACCGGTCGATCATACGGCTGCTATCGGCAACGGCCATGGCGCTACAAGGAGAAACAAAAATCCGGAGCGGATACGGATGTGGCATCGGTTTTTTGGTTTAAATATAATTGAAACTTATTAATTCATCAATGTTTATTTCTTATTTTTGTATATTCTTTATAGAGATGGAATTGCGCTAGTTCAATTGCCGTTAAAGAAAAAAGAAAAAAACCTGGAACTACTTTTTGTTGTTGCAGACAGCGCTGTTGCTGTGGCGGTAACAAGGCCTCATGGCCTTGACCATGGAGTGTTATCACGTGACTTGCTCCGACGCTCTTAATGGGTCGGGAGCTGCAGCCTCCACAGGTCCCCGATTTATCGTGAAACGGAGTATAGTAAAATCACAGGTCGAGTACCGAACGACAAGGAACAAAAGACCACTTTCACACCAGAATGCTTCTGCCTCAATATAGTTAAATCCATACATGATTAGAGGATGCTCTCATCATATTGTGACATTTTATAGTCTGGAAGTCGAGTGACACTTGCGTAAACCACAGCATGCCTGGACATAAAGCGGTTGACGTGGCTGGCTGCAGCCATCACAGGCGATCTTGTGCGTTCCCGTACAGCAGGCACGGTACGAGTTGTGAATCAGATCAAGGACTGCTTTTACTCTACTTGAAGACGCATCTGCCGTGTATTCTGGGAAATAATCACAGCAAGTCACAGCAGTCTAGCTGGAGAAAGTGTGGGTCCAGGGTTGCGTTTGACACTATTGTAGAAACCTGCATACACTAAAAACTTGCATATAATACAAATCACTATTTGCAAACCGCCAAAAATAATAATAAAAAGATTAACCCACATTTAATGCGACTCGGGAACATGAAGCGCAAAAGCCAATGCTTGTTTGCTTTGAAGTCCTTTACTATCGTGGGATGCCTTTCTGTCGTACTAGTTCCATTACCTTTGCCTCGAGTACCTAAATTGTTTATAGCAAGATGCAAAGTACATTATTTTTTCACAAAGTGTTCCACGTCTACTTTCACCCCAGAAAGTGCTTCGTCCTTTGGCCACCGGACATGTCTTGTGCTGTTGCATGCAGAAAGCGGTTGTGTCTGTTGCCTCCACCCTCGTATCCTTCCCTCGTTTACAGCCAACTTTTGCCATGCTGTTGCCAACAGTCTTCCAAACTAAAGTCACTCGTTTCGCCATGTATCACCTCCACAATGGTCCCAATGAGGTGCTTGGCGAGATTTCAACAGCAGCCAGGCGATCGGCAGTGGCGACTTTGGTTGATTATGTGGTCGGGTGATGGTACAACAGCTAACAAAAGCGTGATAATGATTTTGATTACTTGGGAACCGAAACTATGAGAGACTATGTTTTAACTGACCTCATGAAGGCTGAAAATTGTTTGAATCCACATATAATACAAAACACTATTCACATGCAAAAATGTGAAAAAAAATTCCTCGTATTACACACATTTCTTTGGTATATCATGCAGTGGTGCATTCGCATCGCACATTTGTCATTGCAAAAACAAATCAGCACGCTACCCTTGCGTTTCCTTATCATATTAAAAAAGAACATTGAGGGATGATGTTTCAGAACAACCTCTGGGGGAATACACCAGTACATGTAGAAGGATGTAGGACACAAGCCGTATATAACAAGCTGTAGTTGACCTTCCCAGCAGTATGTCTGTCCCTTTTTCTCTCTATATTCTATTTTTCCAAGTTCAGCTGACCTTTTATAGCCATATACAACTTTTGACTGAAGTTCACGGCCAATGCCAAAATCACCCAATTTTGAATAAAAATATTATATTATAGAACACATGTGAATGCAAAAAGGAAGCCAACATGACGAAATCAGCAGAGCCCAGCTATACAAACTAACTCCTCAAACATCGCCTGATCAGAAAGCAATTTTGTAATATAAAACTGGTATCCGGTAGCCATGTAAACTGGAGGGTGACAGCAGCAACTTTATGAAACTGCAGGCATCAACAATCATGCCTTGGATGTGCATACTGGCCACGGAGGGATCTACAACCGCTGCCTCCATGACCCTCTCATTGGAGAGAGGGAGTGGCTCTCTCCAGGTCAGTAGATACCCATTTCAATAACTTAGCTTCACTCACATCTCTGTCTGGTATGACTGCATATGTATATTGTGGGGAGGGTAAGTAGAAAGAACCTCTACAGTGAGCAATTTTTATTTCAGGTACCCCAGCATACAAGCGTTTTGCAGCAATCACGACACAGCGATTGCTGCTCAGGGACCTCGAGCACGTCTCACCTGCGGGCCAGACCTACAACCTCGAGTCTTACCATAGTACCCTGACAAGATTTGCCCCCAAGTCTGTTGCATTCAAGCCCGGCATGATGCTTGCCAGGTTTGTCTTTTGTCAAAAAAGTTGGCACACCTGAAAGAACCCAGTCTAGCTTTGAGTCAGGTGCGCAGCCAGGAAGCGGGCCTATCGTGTTTCAGCCCGGCCTACAGCCCTTCAACCCTTCCCCTTCCCCCCGCCCCCGGAATGTGGTTCCACTCCTATCCTATGCTCAAGGCGCCATTTTGCATGTCCAGTGCAAAAAAATGTTACCATGCCCTCGGCACCCCCACACGCCAAGAGCTCCATCCTCTAGCCCCCCCCACCCAGAGCTCGACCCCCTTAGCCCCCCCTTTCCTCCCCTCCCCAAAAAAAGTCTCTAGCTATGCCCCTTCTTTTTGTTAACACTTCCCAACAATGCTTTTGACGGTGGACAACATTTCTGCTTCAGAACCAGGCTGGCTGCCCTCCATCATAATGAGAACTCCACAAGAAGCCAAGCCCTCACAAGGGACGGACGCCTCAAGTGGAAGAGGAGAATGCAGAGGGCAAAGAAAGGGATCGAGACCGTCAAGAAGGAGAAAACCAAGCCTACCTATGGTATGACATACACAAGTGTGTTGCACTGGGCTTTTCTGAGATAAGTGCAGATGTTACCAGTAGCCACTTGTTTGGCTGAAATGTTTTATTGTATAAAGCTTCCCCTATGCTCTCAATTATTACAGCGTACGTCGGCGCACTTCTCCACGAAGTTGTCGCTTGCTGCAACGAGTCGTCCTCCTTCAAGGAGGCACTGGAAAAGACCCGTCAGGAAGAAGTCCTCCCCATGGCGGCGCTGTACCCAAGGCTCCCCAAAGAGCAGCTGGTGGCGCAGAGAATGTCGCGCTTCAGCCGGGGAGCGCCAGGACACTCATGAGGTGAATGCTCCTTACAGATACCTTGCAGCTAATTATTTAGCATGAGGATTAGGAGTATGCCAGCTCACCTGGGTTTTTGGGACATAAATCCTTAAAGGGACACTGACACCCCAAAAAAGTTTGACTACCCAATCAATATTTTGCTACAGCGTCACATATATTTTTAATAAAGTAAGAAAACGCAACTGTTGCGCTTTGAGGCACTCTTTTCGCTAGGTATTCGTTGATGACATTGAGGTCGAGAAAGAATCGCAGCACAACCGGCTTGTGTTGAACGGTTTTTCCGACTGCCCGTTCCCCCGCGCTCGCGATTCCTCCCCCCCCCCTTCTTCTCACTCCAAACTAAATGTCTCATGCCAGTGGTGTCCATTGTTGTTTTCAACAGCAACAGCTCGAAACCGAAACCAAAACTGGACTGGGGAGGAACAAGAAATATTGAGGAGAAAGCTGGGGAAGTCACGTGGCTGTGCAACCTTTTTTGTCTTCAATCAACATATTTCCGGCTTTTTAGAAGCCACAAAAATTTGGTATGATATTTAATCTTTATTTTTAATATTGAGTGTTTGCCTTTATTGGCCCACGACGTTGATTATATTTGGTGTTTGTGTTTCAACCAACCAAAAACGGCACGTGACCACGGAGAAGAGAGTGAGCGCGACTCAAACCGGCCAGCTCTTGATTGGCGGTTTTCGGGCGGAAAGAAAACGAACTTCGAGCCGCAAATTGTGTTCTGGGTAGTTGGGCTCCCATATGTCACGTACAAATAAAAACCTTGGCGAGCATAAATACCCTGTCAGTGTCCCTTTAAACTCTGCAGGATTTTCATGTGCAATCACACTTTTGGCAACTTCATGGCAATACATCTCTCGAAAGGGACAAAATGTGAGGATTACAAGAGAATAACCAGGTACAAAACAACAATAATTGTATCATATTGCACCTCTTAAAATTTGAAAAATATAGCATCCTTATGGACTTTTAAATTTTTTTTTTTCGAACAGCCAAGCCCAGAAACTGAACCTAGGCCAATCTTTCTTGTAACTGCAAGAATATGTGGGAGTGCATTGTTTTCAAAATCTCTAATACTGAATTTGGTCATACTATGGAGTAGAGTCCACTATACAGGCTTTCACGCTACAGGGCTTAAAGCCCATCTGATAAGCAAACTTCCGTGTGTATCTTGGCTTATCGGGTTTTCTAGAAATAAAACTCCTCACTCAGAGAACAGTGCAGTGTACACAGGCTGTTACATCTCATACATTACATAAATCTTAGAAACGTTTCAGGGCTGCATCTGACCATATCACTAATTCTTAAAAATGGCTTGATATCTCACAATACATGTATAAACATTCACAGCATCCAGTCCGCTTACTTTAGTTTTTTTTTTTAAATTACAGTCTAGAAAGCACATTATTTCCATCAATACTTAAATCTCTCTGTGGCACTGGTATTAAGTTGTTTGCCCAGTTTTACAAAAAGTGCAAAATGCAGTCAAATGTTTATTAAAGTTCATATAAAGTTATTTGTGGGGCTGAATCA
>JAZHYW010014721.1:0-86305 GCA_037355805.1 Ixodes ricinus
TTCCTGGCCGCGGGGACGCGTTTTTGTTGACTCTAACGTAAGGTTCTGGTGAATTCGAGAACATTGTTGTTTGTTCTAGGTCAGAATGTTCTACGCGTCGAACCTTCTACGATGATTATTCCGGAAGCCTACTCGTGTACATAAGGGCTTCGCGTGGCGAGCCAAGTTCAGTTTTGCCCCAGCGTTCAACTATGCTCTTTCGCCGATTTCGACGCCCGCGACAGTCTGCTGTTATCTTCTGTTTCCTTTTTATTTTTAGGAACAAGTTCGCCCTCATTAAACGTTTAGTTCCTTTAGTTATTCTTCGCCCTATCATTTGTCATACGTGACATTTTAATGGAGGTGCGGGGTAATCCATTCCTCTCACTCCAAAGTCGTTAAAAGGGTATAGCTATGTCATGCCTTACAAGCGCCTTAAATAAGTCTTGTTTTCATACCCTCCAATGTAGTTTCGAAGCTCAAATTGAGAGGCTGACATCATCGGGCTTTCCAATGCAGGTGCTGAGTGAGGTAGTGGGAACATTGGTCAAGAGAGTGAAGGGAGCTCAAAACCTAAGCCCACTTTTGACAAAAAAAGAATTGTGGTCGTCCCGTATATGCATAGAATTTCCCACAATCTTAAAAAGGTGGCTAGCCGGTACGGGGTCCCTTTAGTGATGTCAGCTCCCCAAAAAATGGCTCAAATTTGTCAAAAAGTCCATGCTAAGGTAAACAATATAAAAAAAACATGTGCCACAAGAACCACTCCCACGTTTATGTGCCCTGCTCCCTGAGTGTAGTATATAGTATTCCCCTTTCATGTGGTAAAAGCTACGTTGGACAGACTGGACGGTGTGTGAACGACCGGCTAAGAGAGCACAATCTCTCTCTAAAGTCTACGGTGGGGGGCCATCTACCCCTGCACTGTAAATCTTGTAATTGTACGCCATCCTTAGCGGAAACCAAGATAATAGGCAGGTACCGAGAAAAACACACCAGAGAGATTTTTGAAGCCTTTATTATCCTGAGCATGGGCGAGCGATGTGTTAGCTTTCCGTCTGTTTCATTAACAGAGGAGGAAATTGCCTTCTTAAAATCTTTTTCGTGTGGGTAATTTCACATGTACCCCTCGAGCCCTGGGGCCTGTGGTTCCTCGTGCCTGTGTGGCCAACGCTCGAGCGGATTCCGCGTTCTGTACCTCTTTCTTTTCCTCTTTCGTTAATACATGAGTTGTGAGTGTGCGCTTGTCTGTCGTCTACGTGTTTCTCTTCTCTGTCCCTGTCCTTGTGTGCGCAACTGTAACTATGTTCAATACCTACCAACTCGCCCAACTGTCTACTCTACTACATTCTATGCCCGTTAATCGTACCCCTCCAAAGACCTCCCGGCCAAGCGACGTGCTCAGCCCTGGAAGGCTACCCTTCGCCGAAGACGCCGAAGTTCGAAGAAGCCGTCGTACCAGAGGTCAGTCCCCTGAATTGGGTCTGCTGCCGGACAAGCCCAGGCCGAAGAAGACGACGATGGCCAACCAGTCGCAGACCCCGGCCGCTCCTGCCTTCATCCACCTGCCAGTCGCACCCCGGACTCCAACGCCTTTCTACGGGGACGCCCACGAAGACATCGAGGACTGGCTGCAACACTATGAACGTGTGGCCCGTCATAACGGGTGGACACCTGAGCAGCGCTTGCAGAACATCTACTTCTCGCTGTAAGGGACTGCGAGGTACTGGCTGGAGAACCACGAGGATTCTTTAACTTCGTAGGAGGTGTGCAAGCAAGAACTAAAGAAGATGTTTACCAGCAAGCACCGACGCGAGAGGGCCGAAGACATCCTTCGAACAAAGTTCCAAGGCCCGAATGAAAGCATCACAAGCTTCGTCGAGGATGTTCTTCACCTGAGCGCCCGCGCCGATCCCCAGGCTACAGAGGAGAAGAAGCTGCGACACCTAATGAGGGGTGTGAAAAGCGAGACATTCGGCGGTCTCATTCGCAATCCCTCGACAACTGTCGACGGGTTCGTCACGGAGGCGACGAATATGGAACGTGCCCTACTAGCACGCGCCAGACACTACGAGCGACATCCTGGCGTAACATACTCTGGCGACATCCGGATCCGACCTTGGTACCGACCTCCCCGGCATCCGTGACATCATCCGTGAAGTCGTCCGGGAAGAAATCCGCAAGATGCTCCCCACTGCGGATCGCCCGTCCTCAATGTCGCTCGCCGAGGTCGTCCGAGAGGAAGTTCACCGGGCCTTCCAACCTGAGGTTCTGATCAGCACGACGACCCCAGAAGAACCGACTTTGAGTTTATTTATTTATTTATTTATTTATTTATTTATTTATTTACCCTAAAAACCCTTTCGGGCATTACATGGGGAGGGGGGGCAATCATAGACAAAGAAAATGCACTTAGTGACAAACATGACGTTGGCGCAACATATAATAACAGAAAAAACAAAACAAAAATGCTTACAGAAAACTAGGTAAGCAAAAACTACATACATTGTTATACACTGGTTAGGGCGCTGGTAAACATCTGGGTTGACGTGATCGACACAATATCGCTGGGTAGGCTGTTCCAATCGGAGACAGCGAGGAGGAGAGGGGAGTTTTTGAATAGGTTCGTGCGAGCAAAAATGGGGCGTACTTTGAAGGGGTGATCTACGCGGGATGAGACATGATGAGGAGGCTGGATGTATGAATCTCTGAAAGCAGATGAACCATGGTATAGCTTGTGGAAGAAGGACATGCGGGAAATATATCTACGACAATGAAGTGGTGAAAGGTTGAGGGAATGTTTTATGTTAGTCACACTTGAATATCGGGAGTAATCCTTAGCTATGAACCTGGCGGCTTTATTTTGAAGTGACTCAATATTATTGGTTAGATACATCTGATGAGGGTGCCAAATAATGGACGCGTACTCCAACTGCGATCTTACGAGAGATGTATACGCAAGAAGTTTAGTTGCTTTATTAGCCTGGAACAATGAACGTTTAAGAAATCCTAGAGTTTTAGACGCTTTGCTGATGATATGCTCAGTGTGAAGGTTCCATGATAGGTTAGCTGAAAGGTGGACGCCGAGATATTTGATTGATGTGACATTTTCAATCTGGTTCTCTCCAATTGCGTACGCGTGGCGATCAACATTTAATTTGGTGGTGAAAGTTAGAGACTTTGTTTTTGTAATGTTGATTTGCATCAACCAAGTGATGCACCATTGGCTGATTATTTCAAGGTCGCGCTGGAGTACGCACACATCTAAAGGAGTGGATATGGGGCGATAAATGACGCAATCATCCGCGAAAAGGCGTATGGTGGACTGAATGTTAGCGGGAAGGTCATTTATATAGAGAAGGAACAATACCGGACCAAGAACCGAACCTTGTGGGACGCCAGACTTTACCGGTGTGGGAGAGGAGACATGTTTATTAATCACGACAGATTGAGACCGATTTGATAAAAAGCTCGCTATCCATTCAATAACTAATTCGTTTATATTAATAGCACCCAATTTATATATCAATCTGTTGTGGGGGACCCGGTCAAAAGCTTTCGCGAAATCAATAAACACAGCATCAACGGGACGTGAGGAATGAACAGAAACATGAAGGTCATGAATTAATTCAAACAGCTGGGTTTCACAAGAATGCTCGCGTTGGAAGCCATGCTGGTTCGGAAAGATAAGGTTGTTACTGGATAGATGAGTCATAATCTGGGATGAAAGTATATGTTCCATGAGTTTGCATGCCACGCAGGTTAGCGAAATAGGCCTGTAGTTGTTGAAAGAATTCTTATCACCAGACTTGAAAATGGGGATGACGTGGGCAAGTTTCCAGTCGTCAGGTATTTCGCCAGAGGAGAGGGATTGTTGAAACAGCCTACCCAGCAGAACCCCAGATACGTGTTTGGTTAATTTCAAGAGTTTGGTTGATATTCCATCAGGGCCCGGGCTGGAGTTAGCGTTCAAACGATCAATGGCACACTCGACCCCGTGACTGGTGATAACAATGTCCTGCATAATACATTCAGCATGAGATGGCAAAGCGACTGGCTGAGGGAAGTCATCCTCCTCAGTGAAAACACTGCTAAAAAAGGTGTTAAACCCAGCGGCCAATTGGCGTGGGCCCAAAAAAGACCCGTCATCACAAGAAACGCTTGGCAATACTGGTGAAGGTTTAGGATTAATTACTTTCCAAAATTTTTTTTGCATCAGTTCTAAGCATGTTCGAGACATCCTCGTCATAAAATATTTGTTTGGCGGTTTTTATTTCTTTCTTACATATGATTGAGTAAGCATGATAAACGGTCCAGGCATGTTCCGAGTCTGAGTGAAGGGCACGCCTGTACAGACGTTTCTTTTTTTGAATAGATCTTTTAATAGTAGTTGTAAACCAGGGCTTGTGCAAGCTTGGAGCGATTTTTAAAGTCGGAACACATATGGATTGAACCTCCAATAGTTTTTCCCGAAAAAGGACCCAATTTTCATTCACAGACCGTTCATCAAATTCACTAAGAAATGTACTGGAAAATTCGCGTAGCATAGACTCTAAAGTTTCCGAATCAACTCTCTTGTAGTCAAATATTTCTTTCTTTATTGAGTCCCGCTTATTAACAACCAGAGAGAAGTCACAATGTATAGCATGATGATCGCTAATTTGGTCGATTACTTGTACACTAGCGTGTTCTGGGTGAGTTGTAAAGACTAAGTCTAATACAGCATCTCCACGAGTAGGAGCGGTAATTATTTGCTTCATATTAAAGTAATTGGCCATATCAAGTAACTTACGGCACTCACTTTTCTTTGCACATTCATCAGGTACAACACAGGCGCCCCAGTCAATGCCAGGATAGTTGAAATCTCCGGCCAATATGAGAGGACAGTTAGGGAATCTACATTGGATCTCGTCGATAACTTCTGTGAGACCCTCAACAAAGTCGGCCGGAGAGCTCGGAGGACGGTAGCATACACCAACTACGCATGTCTGAAATTCCAGTTTTATGGTGACCCACAAAATTTCAAGCGTGCTGTTAAGGGAGATAACAGAAGATGAGACGTTGTTTCTAATAGCTACTATTACTCCGCCTCCCCTGGCACCGGGACGATCCTTGCGATAAACAGTGAACAAATTAGAAGAAGACAACTCGGAGTCTGCAATATTCGAAGAAAGCCAGGTTTCGGTTCCTAACAGGACATCAACAGAGCATGCATCGATCAATACCACCTAGAACACAAGGCCTGCGCATGACGTTTCGTTAGTAGATCCCCGACCCGCCCCAAGCGGCAAACACCCCGAAGCTTGACGAGAGTAGGGGCCCCGCGGAGCGCGGGCGAAAAGTGATCGCAGCGCCCCTGGCGAGCTCGGCGCCTCCGCTAGCAGACGAATTCTCCGCAACGCATTGGTTTCGCCTATGTCCATGCGAGGTGACCAATGAAAAAAATTGTCACGGGTATTCGCTGCTTTGAATGTTAAAAAAAAGGTGCCACCTCATAAGGGAAGGACATTTTCTTCGTGTGGGAAAGATGTTAGAGCTTTCAGGTTGCAATTTCGGGGCTCTCCTGGAGAAAACACTCTGTCACAACTTATGTAAGCGAGACAAAACACGAATGTACCTTCGGATTGTCTTTTGAAAAAAGGGTAATGTACAAAAATTTTAGAATGGAGCGACGTTTCAACTTTACTGTTCTTATCAATCAATTTCTTTCGTTGTTGCAGTTCTCACTTCTCATTAATGTCTTGCTTATAACCTTTTTGTCGAATAGGCGAATAGGATGAAGAAGCAAAAAGCAATTTCGAACCACGTACGTCATTGCAATGTCAGTATGCCCTGGAAGAAGTGGATTGTGCACATGCAAATCTGACGCTATTACTGAAGTTAATAAAAGCGGAGTTACAAGAAAAGCAGTCTTCTTACGCGTCCAAAAGAGAGAGAAAAAAAAACGGGGAGAGCGTCGTAGTGCAAAAGAAAAAAAGTGATTTCGGTAACGCTATATACGGAACACAAATTCCGATTGTTAGCGCCCGGGCGACGAACAACGACTAACGTTTTCGTCGCCGTCTACGATGAAAGTCGGCACCCTTTGGACCCGCCGTCAACAACTCTTTTCATTTTTCAAAATCTACTTTCTTTCTTTTTTTTTTTTTTTTTTTGAGGAGGAGCTACGACGTCGCGTTTCTTCCTCCTGCTTTTATGTGTTTTTTTTTGTGTGTGTTTTTGTTTTGTTTGCTCTACGTTCGAACCATCGCGCATTTTGTTTTGCCTTGTTTGGATTAGTTTTTGCTCTCTTTTCTTCACTTCTGCGCTTACTACCGCCAGTCCGTCTGCTACGCTGTGCCCGGATATTTTGAGGGCCGTCTGCAACTTTGTTGTTGTTTTCTTCTACTGTCGTCTGCGATGACCTCATATTTTCCCCTTCGTTTGAGTTTCTAATCCGAAATCTTCATTCGTGCTTTTTGGTATTTATTAAATATATTAAAAGTGCAAGCTCGTTCTACATTTATATTCGAATTTTATTTGTCTACGCCGGAACGTCTGCTATGGGTCATCGTTGGTTGATCAACCGGCCGCCTTCAGGCATACACCAGCGCATACTTGGAGATGGCAGGCATGTCATGTGCTGCCTACCGCTGCAAAAACAAGTTTTTGCGATGTGTTAGAAAATCCTTCCTCCGTTTCCCGAAGACCGAACAAACGTGAGTAATTATGTTGCTGCAGCATTCAAATTAAACTAAAAAAAAACTGCAAAAAAAAAGTTAAGCTCCTTTTTTATGCTGTTCTTTTCCATCTTTTTTTTTCTTTCTTTTCCATAAGCGTTGCAATGATCGTTTTCGTTGAAGGAGCTTTTTGCTGGGTGATTTGTATTTTTCTATCGTCTGATAACTTTTTGTTTTATTCGCCGTTGTTCGCTGTTTGTTCCCCATTTCTCTTTATTTTCGTCTGAGAAGGGGACCCTTTCCTGCAAAGTTCGGAAAACGTTTGCACGGTCATTTTCTTGTTACTTTTTTTGTTTTTGTTGGGCTGCAGCGGCTGGTTCGCTTGCTCTGGTAATCTTAGCATGCTGTTTGCGCACGTTTTAATGATCACCTATTCAGGTAAGGAACTGTGACAACGCAGTCAGCAACGGATCAACAGTAACCTTTTACGACGTAGTTCAAGCAGGTAAACGCCTTTCATCCGCCTCCCAGATGCGCTCCAAACTCGTGTGATCCCCTGAGTGGCGTTTGAGACCGCTATATAGACTGCTATATCTTTGTTTATGCGTGCTTTGTTATTTGATTGTCGTTGCAGTTGCCATCAGTGGATTCCACTTCGCAAGCGGACTGACCGTAATGAATTGTTTCAGCTGTTGGGCTGACAAAACGGGGCTCGGAAAGCGTCTGCTTACGTAGACTCCGAGTCCTTTATCGGCGTTCGCCGCCGCTCCCGTGGGTTTTCGGAGGAATTACGCCGCATTTACTGGCAGCCACAGCTGCGTGCGCGACTGCTTAGCGCGAGCTAATAACGAGCTACCACAGTTCATTTGCAACGTGCATGCGAGACCATCAACATTGCCGGACTTCGCAATGTGAACTCGTTCTGAGCACGACCACTGAAGTAGTTGATGGAGCAGACGATGTAGCAGACGACGGTGCTCATCCGGGCTACCTAGGGGGCGCTGCGGGGATCTACTAGTGATGACGTTTAGAGGAGGAAACGCGCAGGCCTTGTGTTCTAGGTGGTATTGGCATCGATGCAAGTAAGCAGTACATCCTGCTTTGGAAGCAGACTTCGAAAGTTGGCTATAAGAAAGACGCCGGAAGTAACGCCGCCATGGCCCGACGTCCACCGCAAGCCAACCGCCAGACCATGGCGCCACCTCGACGAGACCCTCCGAGGCCGCAGTATCCTCGACGTCAGGAAGGACAAGTCCAGGACGTCCGCCCGGAGCGACCCTTGCCGAGGAAAACCGACGTGTGGAGAACGGCCGATCGACGCCCGTTGTGCTACTACTGCGGGGAGGCCGATCATATCTACCGCCGTTGTCCCTACTGGCAAATGGGGCTGCGTGGGTTCCACCCGAACGATCCACGCCCGAGGTACGGTGAACGCCCTCATGACATCGAGGAGTACCTCCGACGCTCGTCCCCCTCAGCGCCGTCTTTCCGCCGTGAATCCCGCTCACCATCGCCACGAAGTTCAGCGTCTCCAGCTCCCCGACTTCGCCGAGAGAGCCTCTCTCCTGCGTCGCCGCGAAAACTAACTGCGGCAGCGCCTGGAGGTGGCGTTGCCGAAGACGACCGAAGCAAGAGCCTCCAAGAGCGCCGCAGCGCTCCCACTCGCCCAACGCCCCGCTATGTAACGACGACGCTGCAACGGTGTCCAACAACCTAAACGCTGTTATCGACGCCCTCGACGCATCGGCACTCGTGGACGCCAGAGCAGACTACTCAGTCTTGAGTAAGAGGCTCTCCCGCCGCCTTCAAATAGTCATGACGCCGTGGGATGGACCTCAAATACGAACCGCCGGAGGACACTTTATAACACCAGTCGGAAGACGCACTGCTGGCGTCGTGATCCATGGTGAAACGTGCCCAGTGAAGTTCGTCGTTCTGCAAGACTGTGCGAGGGTTGTTATCCTCGGAATGGACTTTCTCTGCGAGTATGGCGCTCTCATCGACCTCGAGGCAAACCAGTTGACACTGCGAAAGCTCGTTCTGCCGCCGATGAAGATTAACACGACGTCATCTGCTATCCGAGTTATTGCCGGCCATCTGAATCTGCCGCCGCGGTCAAGTGTTTTCGTCACCGTCATAACCGACGCAGCCATGCACGGTGAAGCTCTTCTGGAAGGCAGCGTCCAAATGCTCCTTGAAAAAGAAATTGGAGTCGCACGAGGCGTAACAGATCTCCAAGAAGGACGTACATCTGTTCTCGTGACAAACTTTCGGAGTGGAGCCGCAGCACCTAACGAAGGGTACCTCCGTGGGCCACGTCGAAGAGCTTCAGACGCCAGCCGTCGTCACCGCAATCTCCGAGGAAACCTCGTCACCACAGCAGAAGAGCACGTCGCCACCGCAGCTCGACATCGACCCCGAGCTCCCAGCTCCTAAGCGCCGGCAGCTAATTAACCTCCTCGCCGAATACCACAACTGCTTTGCGATGTCATCGAAGGTACGCCAAACACCAATGGCAAAACATCGCATTATTACCGACGACGACGCACTCCCTGTCCACCAGTCGCCTTACCGAGTCTCCTTAAAGGAAAGGATTGTGATTCAAGATCAAGTCCAGGAAATGCTCGACGACGACATCATTCAACCCTCAAGAAGTCCGTGAGCGTCTCCAATCGTCCTTGTAAAGAAGAAAGACGGGACCCCGCGGTTCTGCGTGGACTATCGGCGACTGAATGCTGTGACAAAGAAGGACGTCTATCCGCTCCCCCGCATCGACGATACGGTAGACCGACTGCGCCACTCCCGATATTTTTCGTCGATGGACCTGAAGAGTGGCTACTGGCAGATCGAAGTCGACGAACGGGACCGCGAGAAAACTGCCTTCGTCAATTCCGACGGAGTGTACGAGTTCAAAGTGATGCCGTTCGGACTGTGTACAGCACCAGCCGATTTCCAGCGTGTCATGGACACCGTGCTGGCAGGTCTGAAATGGCAGAGCTGCCTCGTCTACCTGGACGATGTCGTGTTATTCTCACAAGATTTCGACGAACACCCGAGACAACTTCGAGCCGGCAAAGCCAGCAAAGTGTCGATTCGCCTATGGTGAACTTAAGTTCCTTGGCCACGTCGTGAACAACAAAGGTGTTCTCCCTGACCCCGAGAAGACCGCGCCGTAGCAGCGTTTACGCCGTCGACTGACAAGAAGGCCGTGAGAAGATTTCTCGGACTCTGTGCCTACTACAGATGATTTGTTCGGCACTTCACCAAGCTGTCTGCACCCCTGACGAAACTCACGAAGGACGTCGTGAAGTTTAAATGGACAGAAGAACACCAGCGGTCATTCGATGAGCTCAAACGAAGACTCCAGACGCCCCCGATTCTTGGCCATTTCGACCAGTTTGCTGAAACAGAGATCCACACGGACGCCAGTATCACCGGACTTGGCACGGTACTGGTCGAAATGCAAGACGGGGCAGAGCGAGTCATCGCATACACGAGTGGGACGCTGTCCAAGGCGGAGACGAACTACTCAACGACTGAAAAGGAGTGCCTTGCTGTCGTCTGGGCACTAACAACGTTCCGCCCATATTTGTATGGAAGTCCTTTTCGCGTCGTCACGGACCACCACTCGCTCTGCTGGCTCGTCAACCTGAAGGACCCCTCCGGAGGCCTCGCCCGCTGGAGCGTACGACTGCAGGAGTTTGATATGACCGTGGTGTAGAAGTCCGGCCGGAAGCACAACGACGCCGACTGCCTGTCAAGGGCCCCAGTCGTTGCCAGTCCTGCCTGTATCGAAGACGACGATGGTGAGTGTTTTCTCGGCGCTCTGGATGTCAGCGACATGGCCGCACTTCAGCGAGGCGACCCTGAACTACGAGCGCTGATCGAGCACCTAGAGCATCGAGCACCCACAAGATCGGGTGCCCCTTCAGAGCGATTGTCACTGAGAGAGCCAGCTGGCAAGCTCAGGTGAGCAGCTTTCTACAGACACACCTGAGTGGCCTAGTTCGTGAGGACCCTTACAACGTAAAAAGTTCTGCTTACCTTGTAGAGGTGTTGGGGAATGACCTCACCGGAGCAAACAACGCGTTCTCTGTGGACGTTGAAGAACTCTTTTACTCCGTACCACACGATGAACTTTTGGTCACCATCAGAGAACTGATTGAAGCATCGGGTACTGTTGCTTTCCAGATCACGTGGGGAGTACACACTGACTCCTTTTTGGAGGTGCTGACTGGCTACCTAAACTCCACCCTCGTCTGTTATAAAGACAAGGTTTATTTGCAGAGACGCGGGATTTGTATCGAGTCTAGTGTTGCACCGGTATGTGCGAAATCTATCTCGCGAAGTTCGACTGCACTGTTTCACAGGCTTTGACGGACGTCCCTGTTGTCAAGATCTGTAGATATGTGGACGACTTTGTCGTTTTCGTTATCGTACCCCATCAAACTTGCCTGGACTCTGCCGCTCAGTCTGTCCGACAAGTTTTTGAACAGTGCTCGAGCCACTTACGTTTCACGATCGAGTTGCCGGCGGACGGTGCATTGCAGTTCTTGGATTTACGTTTGACCTTCAATGGTTCTGACCACATCTGTTGGATGTACTCGCCGGGAACCGAGAAGGCAATATTACCATTCGACTCGGCGCACTCTAAATTAGTCAAAAGGGGTATCGCCAACCTATGTCTCCGCTCGGCTTCAAAAAAGTAATGTCCCCACACCGTACGCGAGAGCTTCGAACTCCAGCTACATCGCCTTGAACTTTCGGGTTTCCCTGATTTCTGGTGAGAGGGGTGGCCGAATCTCTGCTTACGAAGATGAAAAGTCCTGACACGCAAAGTAGGAAAAGGCCAAAGAACTTCGAAGTGCTCCCCTACGTTCACAGGATCTGTCACAATCTGAAACGTGCGGGAGCAAAATTCAACGATGACGTTGTCTTCACGGCCCCCTGCAAACTATCAAAACTCTGCGCCATGTCAAGCGGGACCAAACCTAGGAACGGCCCCTGTGATACGAGGCATGCCAAGAAGTTTGTGCCATGTGTTAAAGAAGTAGTCTACGAGATCCCTCTCAGCTGTGGTAGAGTCTACTTGGGATAGACTGGGCGCTGTTTGAACGATAGGCTGCGAGAGCACGCCGCCTCGCTCGGCAGTGGTCATGGTTCCCATCTACCTATACACTGCAGGGATTGCGGGTGTTCTTTTGCGTTGGACAACACAAAGGTGGTGGGACGCATGATGGGAAAGTTGGAGAGAGAGTTCACGGAAGCGGCGCGTATACTTGCCTGTGGACCAGATCACTGCATTAGTCTCGCATCAGTGCATTTGACCAACAGGGAATTACAATTTCTCAAATGTGACCGCGATTTGTTGAAGGTCTAATTTGTGTCCTGAACGTGGTGTGCACGTGTTGCGAACGTGAGGAGAACACAGCGCATGATCTTAGTGTTTTCTTGTGCTGCTGTCAGAGATAATTTTTAATTTTTATTTTGGTCACGCGTATCGCCACGTTCTTCTAGTGCCGCTATAAAAGTTTCTTTTTCTCACTTTTTTATTGAGGTTTTCTTTACTGGCATTTATCTCTTTCGAAAGAGAAAGAAGAGCATGTGCTTGCGCGTGTGACTGCGCGCGCGTGGAAGTTCTACTAAACCTTTTGTTGTTAGTCAGCGTATGTCCTGTGTCCTTCTTCTACTTAGTGTCCTGTCACTTTTGCGCTCTTTCTCATTATGTCGTTCAACCAGCCAGCTCAGCAAGGTATCCTGTTAGAGTACGGTTCCCCGTGCCTTCTTACGAATCCTGCCAACCTTCTCCATATGGCAAGGAGTGCAGTACAAAAAGAACTTCGTCAACAACAGCACAGCATGGCTGTTGGTTATGCCTTCCAGCCTTCGATAAGAAATCTTCCAAGGATGCTATGACGACCCAACAGCTGGACACCTTGGCTACAGCAGGACGCTCGACAGGGTTCGAGAAAACTACTACTGGCCGAGGCTGCCGAAGACCGTTCACCTCTACACTCGATCATGCCACGAGTGTCAGGCGACGCAAGAAACCTCCGACGAAGCCGTCAGGACTTCTGCATCCGATCTTTTTCCCGTCCACGCCGTTCCAGCAGATCGAAATGGATTTAGTTGGCCCTTTCCCGCCGTCAACGTCGGGAAACCGCTGGATAATCGTCGCCACCGATTATCTAACACGTTACACCGAGACGAAGGCCCTTCCATCAGGTACGGCTGTTGAAGTCGCTAAGTTTTTCATCGAGTCCATTGTCCTCCGGCACTGCGCCCCTGAAGTCCTCATCATAGATTGTGGATCATTGTTCATGGCACAGCTGACGCAAGAGATCCCTCGTCTCAGTGGCACCGGTCACCGTCGAACCACTGCGTACCATCCGCAGACAAATGGACTAACAGAACGGCTAAACAAAACCATCGCCGACATGATCGCCATGTATGTCGACGTAGAGCACAAGACATGGGATGAGGTGTTACCCTACTTCACGTTTGCTTACAACACGGCGGTGCAAGAGACCACAGGAGTAACCCCGTTTCACCTGGTGCATGGCAGAAAAGTAATGACCATGCTACCCCACGAACCAGCTGACGATGGGATCCCCGACGCCCAGGTGATTGCTGAACGAGCTGAAGAAGTTCGCCAGCTCGCCCGACTCCGAATTCAAGAGCAACAACGTGTCGACGCTACCCGCTACAACCTTCGCCGGATCGACGTTCGTTTCAAGCCAGGAGACCGTGTGTGGGTTTGGACCCCAATACGACGACGCGGTCTGAGGGAGAAACTCCTAAAGCGCTACTTCGGACCCTACAAAGTGCTTCGTCAACTTGGAGACCTTAACTACGAGGTCATGCCCGACAGAACAGGAACATCATCACGCCACCCACCACGATCTGAAGTCGTCCAAGTCGTTCGCCTGAAGCCGTACTACGCTCGATAAGACTGTGGACATTATGTGTCTCAAATGACTCTAGTTTGCCGTTATTTTATTTGCTTTGTTTCGTTTTCTTCTGCATCGGGACGATCCACTTTTTAAAGAGGGGGGGATAATGCCGCGAGCGCAGCTGACCAAGCAGGCAGCACGCTCGTGGCCTAACGGTTATCACGCGTGCCTTCCACGCAGAAAGTCACGGTTCGGTTCCTGGCCGCGGGGACGCAGTTTTGTTGGCTCTAACTTAAGGTTCTGGTGAATTCGAGAACATTGTTGTTTGTTCTAGGTCCGAATGTTCTACGCGTCGAACCTTCTACGATGATTATTCCAGAAGCCTACGCGTGTACATAAGGGGCTTCGCGTGGCGAGCAAAGGTCAGTTTTTTCCCATCGTTCGGCTACGATCTTTCGCCGACTTCAACGCCCGCGACGCTCTGCTGCTATCTTCTCTTTCCTTTTTTGGGGGGGCACAAGTTCGCCCCCATATAAACGTTTCAGTTTCCCCAGTTATTCTTTGTTTCACGTTGTCATTCGTGACAATATATACACATTTTCCAGACCGCATCGGATTCAATTGCCCTAATCAGAGCCGACCTTCCAGAAACACCATCTCACTCTGAAGCAAATACCAAGCCGGAGCGCTGGCACAATTGTTTTCTTTCTTTTTTATGTGGAATGCCTCTATATTCTCTCTTTCCGTTTTTTTCTTTTGCCTTTCTTAAAACCTTTGTGCCAGTCAGGTGAGGTTTACACCCACATCACCTACAATGGTCAGCGAGATGGCCCCCCGCGTTGTTCTGCACACACAAATTATGTTCTTGTGCGCTATCATTGAAGCAGCGCCCAGTCTGCCCATCGTAGACCCTCCCACAACTAAACGGAATCTTCTACACCACATTGGTGGCGCACGCAGTATAATGCAGCGCGTATTTATTGGAGCACGGTGGTTTTTTCTGCCTTGTCAACATCGGACAAATCCTAGCCAGTTTACAGGGTGCCGAAAAAAACACGTACCAGCTACATTTTTTAAGATTATGAGACACGGTATGCATTCACGATATGACTTGCACTCGTTTCCTTTTTTAACTTGCCTCGCTGCCTTTTTTACTTCCTTTGGCTTTTGAAGAAGGCTCTCACAACAACTAGAGGTTAGGTTAGGGGGTTCCCGCGTCTCTTAACCTTTTTAATTGTCGTTCAAAACTGATTTTCATCTCATGATTGCAACTTTTTCCAGAGCCGCACTTAGGCATGTCAAGGCTATGCCTCTCTTTACCAGTTTAGAGTGAGAGCTTTCAAACGAAACCAGGCTTTTCTTAGTGCGCGGACAATACCGCCAACAGACATGTTTTTCAAAAAAAAAGGATCAAAATGTCTAAAAACTGAATGCAGCTATTCACAGGCAGTTCCCAGGTAAAATTAAGTCTAGCTGTCACCTCCCTAAAAACCTCGACAATCTTCTCAACTATTTCTCCAAATCCGAGTGTGTTTCTAAAATTAAAAAAATAATCAACTACGTATCTCTACGTCTTTATAACATGGAAATTTGCAAGCCTATCTGAAATTTGCCGGTCCAGTGATGCCAAACGGGCAACGGACGACCCAATGCACACACCAGACTTTCGTACAAAAGTCTGGTGTGTGCATTGTACAAACAAAAGTGCCTGTCCTGTCTCACTTTTGTACAAAAAAGCGCCTGTCCTGTCGTTCGTGTTTCTTTATTGTCCCCGTTTGTTCGGGCTTTTTAACCTTTTATTCAGTATAATTGATTCACGAGAGGTACTCAGTCACAACTACTTAAATGTTCTTCGTAGGTCTTGTAGACTTTATACTTTGTTTTACCCAACCGAATTTTACCATGCTGCCCCCATGACACGCCTACAACTGACGTATAACCATTTAGAACATATTTGTCGGAATGCTAGTCTTAATATTTTAATAAAGGCCGTAAATTTCGAAAGTGTGTTGAGACTATTGTTTGTCCTAACATTTCGTTTTTATCCTGTTTGAAATTTTACGACTAAGTGACTCATTGATAAGTGCACCACTAAGGAGGCGTTAAGCTGTTGGTGCGTCACTCAAGATGAAATGATTAAAAAAAATAGATAAGTACTGACACAATTCAGAACACTTACTGAGGATAACTCGTGATATACTATCAGGGCCAGTAGCCTTTGGCTGATCTGGGCCGTTTAAAAAGAGAAACATTACCGTTAATATCAATATCAATTTCAGCTATTATAAATGAAGAATATCGATTGGGCTTTGTGATTATTGAGAAGGCGGATGCGCACAGCCACGCGCCAGGATGATGCTGCTGCTAATAATAATAATAATAGTAATAATAATAATGATTTATTTTTCGGATGCCACGAAGTTAGATTCAGGTCTGCCAAAGCTAGAATTGGCTTGTGCGGCTAAACCTTATCCACCAGTAGTACAGTTATAAAAATCAATTAATTTCAACAGCGTAAAAAGTGCATCATCAAGTAAAACAAACACACGAAATGTAAGAACAAAAAAGTGATATTGAAGTATTGGTCAAGTCAAAGTGTCCAGAGTGGTTAATATGGGGATCAAGTCACATCACATGCAAAACATACCACACACACACACATCAAAATTAAAACAAATAAAGCAAAGGTTATGTCAATTTGCCACAGTGATTGAAGCATAACGAACATCAGATCACTAGCATAAAAACAATTCTTTAAAGCACAATTTTAGACGCCCAGAAGATGAATCTGGTTGGTGCAGGCACACTTGATTTAAAATAGGTCTCGTAGGGCTTGTTTCAAGTTTTTAGGGCGCAGCTCTTAGGCGCCCGTTTCCGGCTTGAGTGGCGTCGCCGTCGGCGTCGGCGTCGGCGTAACCGCGAGCCCCCCCCCCCCCCCCCCCCCCGAGGACCTCGGGTTCCTTCGCTAGGACCTCGGCAGGACCTCGGGTTCCTTCGGGAGGACCTCGGCAGGACCTCGAATTCCTTCGGGAGGACCTCGGGAGGACCTCGGGTACCTTCGGTGACCTCAGGGAGGGGGGTCACGTGACCCCCCGCCTAAGTGACGTGACCCCCCTCCCCTGCCTTAGTACCCTTCCCTCCTGTTCCTCAAGAGCTGCGCTCTAATTCGGCGTTACAGGGAGTTGTAAACGGCTTTCACTTTTTTTCGAGTCCACCTCCAACACTCTTTTAGGGAGACTGTTGAAAACGTCCTGTACATAAAATATTATTTGTCTTTTGCCATACCTTGTTGACACCCTCGGTACCTCAAAACAAGTGGTATGTCTGAGTTTGCGAGGTGCAGTGTGGGGAACTTTAAAACTGTCATTCCAAAAGTGTCTTAAAACAACCGTCTCAGTAAACAGAGTTTAACATCACGGAATATTCTTATGGTAAATTTTTCTTGTTCTGTTTCGGTATCAGTGCCATATACAATACTTCTGAACATTCCCTTCAAAATATTGTCAATTTTGCTTTGCCATAACGTAGAACAGCCACCAAACATGATTATTCTATAATCATGTTTGGTGATTATTAACATGATTATTCTATAATCATCGCGGGCAGCTCCTTATGGAAAAGCATTAATAACCATCTTTGTAAAATATTGTGGAACAAGAGATCTCATATTACAAACTAGACAGAAAACACGTCGGAGCTTTTTTCATTCAGTTCCCATGTGCATATTCCATGCAGACTACTATTGAATTCAATACCTAGATAGTTCACATGGCCTACATAACCCACTGGATTGCATTCACAAGAGGGACATAATGATGGATGTAAGAATTGTGGCGTATCATAAATAACAACTTTCAACGGATTCCGAAAACACACCAGACGTGTCTTTGTGTTGTTACTTTTCAATGCATTTTGCTCAAACCACTCAATGGTCTGAGCAATGGTGGGTGTGGTTTCACGCCGGAGAAGAATGATGGATTTTTCGTATTCTATATGGCGTGACAAGGGTACAGTGTCGTCAGCACACTGATACAGTTTGGAGATAACTATTGAATTTGACATATCATTGACAAACATATTAAAAATTGACGAAACAAGATGAATCCTTGTAGAACTCTGGATTTAAGGCGACCTTCGAACTTCTTTTGTGGCCTATGTGAACTTGTTGAGAGCGTCTAGCTAAATAATCTTTTAGTAGCTCCAGAAATGGACCTCGGAAGCGAATATGATAAAGCTTTTGCAACAGAATTCCATGGTTAACACTATCAAATGCCTTGGAATCATCGACAAGGAGGGCACGTACGATCTTTTTTTTCGAATGCGTAATGTAATTTATGTGCAAAATCTTCAAGTAATGGCTGTGGACCCCGTCCGTTGACAAAACCGTATTGATTATTGCATATGATTTCAAACGTATCAAGGGACTGGCTCATTATTTGGAACAGATGTTTCTCTAAAATTTGACATATACATGACAAAATCGAGATGAGACGGTAATTTTCGCCCTTACGACGATATCCTCCATTATGAAGATGCTAAACTTTCGTATTTTCCAGGTTATTATAAATGTTATTCTTTGCTATGAAACCATTTAACATAGATTAATAATAATAATAACAATAATAATAATATTGATAATTGTATTTGTGAAGAAAGAGCATATTCAAGGGAAAGTGCAGGTTCGACAAAGCCATCATGGGCTTGTGCGGCAAAACCAGCGATATATTGCATAAAAATAATAAAAAGAACAGTTATAGATAAACAAAAAACAGAATTAGCACCAACTTTTTAAATAATAATATTAATATATAATAATATTATTATATAATAATAATAATATTTTATTGACCACCCAAGAAAACAGGTGTTACCGGGTCCGTCAAAGCCTGCAACTGCTTGTGGGACGGGGACCCGGGAAATGATAATAATAATAATTATAATAATAGTAATATTCATGTTTATATATTTATTTGTGCATATAGTTCTTCAACTCGAAGCACGGGTCTGTCAAAGCAATTTTTGGCTTATGAGACAGCACCCTACAAGTCATAATCACAATGTCCCCACACACAAATAGTGTAAAGCACTTAATGGATTATTCACACTCTAATTCAATAAAATGGTGTCAGGAAGAAACGTGACGAGAGAATAAACAGTAAACTGAAAATAAAGGTTCAATCGGCTGACCTGTACCAAACACATAAACAACGAACGTCGAGGCACCGGAACTGCGGACGGCGATTTGGCGGCGTAACAGCAAGCGAGAACGAGACTGACTCGACAAGGTCGCGGGCAGCTCCTTATCTAGTGTGCGTCACCATCTCGAATTTTCGGCCAAGAAGGTTCGAGCGTTGCGCGTTCGGGACGAGAATGGACAGGCACTTGGATAGCGAGAAAGCAGGACGAAATGATAAAACTTAAATCCCGAGTAAGAATAAACACAAATCTTCTAGAATACCGTGACCGGGTGCTGCTTCCTCGGCCCTGCGCGCAGGATTATCCCCCTTTAAAAGCGCATTGTCTCGATGAAACGTGAAAAGAAAACAAAAATGGCTAAAACATTTACGGTGAGACAAAATAAATATGCAGTCTCACAATCTTCACGCGCGTAGAACGACTTGAGTCGAACTGCGCGGACGACCTCGGGTCGTGGCTGGCGGCATCCTGAGGGTAGGGTTCCGTCGAGGAGCACCTCGTAGTTCAAGTCCCCAAGGTGACGAATGACCTTGTAGGGTCCAAAGTAGCGTTTCAACGGTTTTTCGTTGAGGCCGAGGCGGCGAATAGTCATCCACACGCACACACTGTCTCCGTGCTGTAACTCCACGTCGCGGAGACGAAGGCTATACCGGCCAGCGTAGACACGTTGTTGGTAATTTAAGAGAAGGCTGGCTAGCTGGCGTATCTCTTCTGCCCGTTGGGTAACCAGCTGGGCGTCGACGGTGCCGTCGTCCGTGTGGTCGTCGGGCACCATGGCGTCGAGCATGATGGTCACCTATCTGCCGTGCACCAGTTGAAAGGGTGTAAACCCAGTGGTTACATGAACTGCCGTGTTCTACGCAAACGTAGTGTAGGGCAACACCCCATTTCACGTCTTTTATTCGACGTCCACGTACACCGAGATCATGTCGGCGCTGACCATGTTTAATCGCTTCGGTAGCTCGTTTGTCTGCGGGTGGTATGCCGTTGTTCGACGGTGGTCAGTGTGGCTCAGGCGGACTATCTCTTGCGTCAGCTCCGCCATAAATGATGAGCCTCGGTCCGGAACCAGGCATTGGGGAGCGCAGTGTTGGAGGACGATAGACTCAACGAAGAACTTGGCTACTTCTACAGCGGTTCCCGACGGGAGTGCTGTCACAGCGTGCCGGGTGAGATATTCAGTTGCCACGATTACCGAATGGTTTTCCTGCATCGACGGCGGGAAAGGTCCAAGTAGATCCATTCCAATTTGCTAGAATGGTGCAGTCGGGGACGCCATCGGCTGCAGGAGGCCTGATGGCTTTGTAGGCGGTTTCTCACGTCGCTGGCACTCGTGGCACGATTGTGTGTGTTGGTGGACAGCCTTCGGGAGCCTGGGCATGTAGTGCTTCTCTCGGATTCTTGCGAGAGTCCTGCTGTAACCAAGGTGACTTGATGTCGGGTCGTCGTGAAAGGCTTGGAAGACTTGTGGGGATTACCAGGAGCCACCTCGAGTTGCTGTCCTCGAAGTTCTCTTTGCAGAGAATACCTTGCCGGATGGCAAATGTTGGTAGGGCTCGTGAAAAGGCTGGGGGAATCGTTCTCTCTCGTCCCCCCCCCCCCTCGCAGGGGGAACCTGTGAAAGCAGGTGTTGAGAGAGTGGCGTCTCCACGGAAACCGAGCCCTGCAGGGGGCGCCTGCACCTTAGGTGCTAGGTGCTTGGTGAGTAGAGTCACCACGGACCCCATCCACGTGGGCCACCATACCCGCACGCAGGGGGCACCTGCTTTCGCAGGTGCTCAGTGAGAGGCGTCACTACGAACTTCGAGCTATGTGGGTTCGCCCACCTACTTCTGGCTTCGCGTGGCTTAACCTGTGTCTAAGGAAAAGGGTACCCTGTTACTTGAGTTGAGCCCGGGGTACGTTTGGACCGTTCGGGGCCCCCGGGCAAGGCAATACACCGCTTCGGCCCCTGCTTCTCGTAGACGGGTATCCTGGATTGGCCCGACCAGGATGACTCAGTGAGTCACCTCTTCTACCCTCTTCTTCCTTCTTTCCCATTTCCTTCCACCTCTTTCACTTTTCTTCTATACTCTCTTCTTTCCCTTTTCACCTTCTTAGGCGGCAAGGGCCAACCTTGAGTGGAAACAGGTCCTGTCCCTGCAACCACACTAGAATATAGTGCCCGGGCAGCACTGGTAGAGTAATCGTGCCAGCTAAGCCTTTTTTGTTACGGCACATAACCTACACCCTTGCTAGGCTCCGTGGCGGGCGGTGAACTCGGGCACTGAATTTCCTTCCCATCTGTATGGGTTCCAAAACTAAATCACCCGATCGGGCCCTGAAAAGGACCCGCACCAAAGCTCTATCAACATTTCTTTTCAAGGACGACGTAAACGACCATTTTACAAGATTTTTGTTCTTCACTTGGACGATGCATCCAAGCCACTTTCAAAACTGTCTTTGTTTCTTGTTGCCAAAGTGCTTGAAGGCGCCTTAAAAGCGAAGTATGAAGCCAAAAAGCTATTTTCAGGCCACCTTTACTGGAGGTTTACGAGAAATACCAAGCAACGGCTTTGACAATCTCCGAATGATCCAAGACTTCAAAGTGACAGTGTCAGCTCATCGAACACTGAACACTATCCGCGGCATGATCTCGGAAGACGATTTGATAGGCAGTTCCAAGGAAGAAATTGTAGAAGGTCTGCAATCCCAAGGAGTTCTAGCTGCAAGGCGCATCACAATCCGACGAGATGGTGAGGAACGACCCACCAAACATGTAGATCTGACCTTCGAGAGGCACACTTTGCCTCCCTCCATTAAGGCAAGGTGCGACCTTACGGTACGGTCGCGGATCGCGCACTTGACGCGGTCGTTAGACATGCGCCAGGTATGGTGGCAGGGACCATACCGCTGATGGCTGCAAAGCTGATAACAAATGCGCCAATTCCAGTGGCAACCATCCTGCTTACTCTAGGTCATGTGAGCGCTTCAAAAAGAAACAGAAATTCTTGCGCTCAAGGTTAAAGAGAACATAACCTACCAAGATGCAAAGCGTCGCCTCTCCGCTTTCGATAGGGGCTCTTTTGCTGAGGCGGTGTCCAACAGGGAACCTGCACCGTCCAAGGTATTAGTGGCAACCCAGGTGTTTCTTGGGAACCCTAGGAAACCACTCCTGTCCTCTACGCCCACATTGAAGATACCCTCTCTGCTGCAAAGGCAGCCGAGGCACCCAGTCGTACCAAAGACTTGGGTGCCGCCGAGGCAATGAAGACGACTATATTGCCCACATCTTGCAGGTCGTCCTTGGAAGAGCGAGGTCGAGCTTCTCGCTCGTCCTCTTAAAAGAGGACTTCCTCACCCAAAAGCCTTCAGCTTCGGTGGGGGGGGGGGGGGGGAGCACACCAGCTGACTCCCAGTGTAAAAACGGGCAGGCAGTGCCTGTCTGTCCTTCGAGGACTTCCTCTGGTGAGGAGCGGCACTCTCGCCCAAACTCGCTGGAGAGAGCCTCCTCATCCAAAGGGCAGCACCGAGTTGCCCCTTCAGGATCTCAGGAGCAGGAAAAGAGGGACTCGGGCAATATCGCGCCCAGTATCTTCCCTGCCTCTTCAGTGGGGGCGGTCGTGGACGGGGTTTTCCACCCCGTGCTGCGGACCTACCCAAACCTCCAGGAAAAGTCTCGTCTGAGAAGGTACAGGTGATGGACGAGGCTACTGATCCGCCTATTCCCGTGTCTTACCATGAAGACACGGGGTGGCAAACCAGAAACCGTAAACCTAAAGGGAAGAAACCCGTGACTGCTCCCAAATGGATGAGATCAATTTACTTCTTTAATCGTGAGCATTCGGTTTCTTTTTTCTCGCTCCCTTTTTATTAATTTATTCCTGTACTTTTTTACCTAAATGAGCAACTTGCATTTTATGCAGTGGAACTGTCGAGGCCTCTTACCCAACATCGATGATGTTAATTATTTTATGTATGAGCTTCGGTCTATTGCGCTGTCTTTACAATGAAATCATCTTCAAACACACCATGCGCAGATTTTGCGACATCATCACGTTTTCGGCAAAGATCGTCTGAACTCCAGTTCTGGTGGTGTAACAGTGGTCGTGCATAGTAAGGTTGCCTGCTCGGAAGGTCCTATTCGCACACCGCTCGAGGCTGTAGCGGTACGCCTTCTTTTAAACCGCCTCATAACAATTGTGTCCATTTATTTGCCACAAAACGTTTCATTGCAACATCACGAACTCCAGGGTCTTGTAGAATAACTTCCTTAACCCTTTTTAATTTTAGGTGATTTTGATGCCCATCACCCCTTGTGGGGCAGTACTCGCCTCAATTCTTGAGGCCGAATGATTGAGCGGTTTTTATTATCATCTAACTTGTGTATTTTTAATGGGAGAGAACCTACTTTATTTAGTTCAGCTCGCAACTCATTTACATCTATCAACCTTTCTATTACTTCACCTTCATTACCTCCATGCTTTTCATGGAAGGTTCCTACTAATCCTTTTGGAAGCGATCACTTCCCTATCGTTTTAGACAGTACTGTCTCTCTTCCGACTCTTTTAACACGAATGCCCCGGTGGAAACTAGACAAGGCGGATTGGTCTATTTTTCAATTGGAGGCACTGATTGATGCTTCTATAATCTCGAACATGAACCCAGATGAACCAACACTGCATGTCCCAGAGGTTTTAATAAGCACTGCCACACGCAGTATTCCTCAAACGTCTGGTCGTCTTCCTAAGAGATGCAAGCCATGGTGGCATGATGATTGCAAAGCAACGCGAAAGTCCCAGAACAAAGCTTGCTGCATCTTTCGTAGATATCCAACTACTAAGAACTTACTCGAGTTTAGGAAAAAGAGAGCTAATGCTCCCTGGACAAGACGCCAGGTGAACGGAAGCTCCTGGAGAAAGTATGTGACGTCCTTGAGTAGTTTTTTACCTGCAAAAGAAGCATCGCACCGGCTTAGGAAGGTTAGGCGTGACTACTTACCTTTCAAAATCCCCCTTTTCACTGCATCATCTTCAACGTCTCTGAAGGATCAAGCGAATGCTCTTGGAAAGCATTTTCAAGACGTTTCTAGTTAACGCAACTGAAGTGTTTAGCTCTTAAAAAGTTCAGTTCGATAGCAGAGAAACAGCCAATCATTCTGTGTGGTGCTCGTGACGCTCCATACTACAGGCCTTTCACTGTCTGAGCTCGAAGTGGCTGTCAGTGTAAAAGAAACAGTCTGCTCCTGGACCAAACAATATTTATTATGAAATGCTAAGGCACCTGGCACCTGATTCTCTAGGCAGTTTGCTGACCTTTATAACTCCCTGTGGCACTGTTCTGCCTTCCCCGAGATTTGGAAAAGAGCACATGTAACCGCTCTTCTGAAGCCTGGCAAGGATCCTCCTCTACCAACTTGCTACCGTCCCCAATGCGCTCACAAACTGCTTGGGAAAAACCTATAGATACATAGATGATTGATTGACGTCTCGTTCATTCCTTGGAGACTGAGAATGTGATTGTCATTAATCAATGCGGTTTTCCAGCTGGACGTTCTACCCTTGACCATGTTGTCCCCCTTGAAACCACTATTCGTGAGGCTTTTGTACACCTCTAGCTTTGTCTCTCTGTGTTCTTTGACCTGCAAAAGGCGTACGACACGGCGTCGCGCTATGGGATCCTACGGGATCTCTATGCTTACGGTGTTCGGGGTCGCATGTTGCGATGTATACAAAGCTTCTTAACGGGACATACTTTCCAAGCCCGTCTGGACTCCACCTTATCGGACGTGTTTTTTGAGAAAGTGGTCTACCTCAAGGAGACGTGCTTAATGTCACACTTTTGCTGTTAAAATCAATAGCCTGGCTAAGATGATACCAGCGAAAGTATCTTATTCTCTCTGTGTAGATGATGTGCAAATTTCAGTTTCTTCTTGCAATCTGCATAGCTGTCAACGTCAACTTCAAGCGACCATCAGCAGGACGAGCGAATGGGCAGCCGACAATTGGTTTCGTTTCTCCCTGACAAAACCGTATGTGTTCTTTTTTCGCTGCGTCAACGGTTATCACCGGATCCTACGTTACATCTGAATAATCTTGCTATCACTGTTAAGGAGCGCAAAAGCTCCAAGGCGTGATATTTGACACAAAGATCACATTCGTACTTCACTTGAAAGAACTAAAACAAAAATTCCTACAACCTTCCAATATCCTTAAGGTGCTCCTGCACACTACTTGGAAGTCGGACAATTTAGAACTCTCCAGTGCGGTCCCGGTTAGATTAGGGGCAGCTGTATATGCGTGGGCACGACCATCTGCTTTGAATGTTGGACCCAATTCATTACCTGGGGCTGCGTCTGGCCACTGGTGCCTTTCGCACGTCGCCCGTGCTGAGTCTGTATGCTAAAACTCATCAGATGTCCCTTGAGAGACGCATAGAGTAGCTCAGTCTCTGTTTTTTCTACAAAGTTTACAGTTTTCCGCACCACCCTTCATCCTCTGCTCTACAGACCTCTGCATCATTGCGCTTTTTTGAGAATAAGCCCAGTATTATTCGGCCCCAGAGCTTTCGGGCTGAGAGCATGGCAAGATCGCTGCACCTTTATTTCGATAAGGCTGTTCTGCTGAAGCAAGCTTATAGGTTTGCTCCTTGGGACTTGATGCCAATCTCTTGGGATGGTCCCTTACAAACGTACAGCAAGAAGGTTGTTCCTTCTCTTGCTCTCTTGCGGGAGTTCACAGAGCTAGAGCAGAAATATAGGGACTACCTCCACTTTTACACTGATGGCTCGAAAACATCGACTGGCGTAGGCTATGCAGTGCACTCTCTCACTTTCAGTAAAGTTAAGCAACTCAACCCCCAGGCAACTATTTCTACTGCTGAATTGTATGGTATCCTTATGGCTGTCCAGTATATTCTAGAAAATAACATTAACAAAAAAGTTCTGTTTGTTAATTCCCAAAGAGTTATCTTGGCTATTTCATCTTTAGCAGACAGCAAAAAGGACAGTTCATGTTCAGATAAAAAAAAACTTTCCATCTAGGACAACTTATAAAATTCTGCTGGGTGCCGAGTCATGTGGGCAATCCTGGTAACGAGAATGCAGACCACCTTGCACTTTCTGCTAAAAAGTACATGGGAACGTATTTTGGCCTGACACTAGAGGACCTCAAGCCAGCCTTAAACAAGTCAATTATTACGTTATGGCAGCTGGAGGCGGACACACAGATTGATGGCAAACTTCATGTTATTAAGCCTAACTTAGAAGTATGGGAAAGTTCCTCCCATAAGGACCGCCGTTCGGAAGTCCATTTGTGCCGCTTGAGAATTGGTCATTCCCGATTGACTCACCTGTGCTTGCTCTGCGGTGAGGATGTAAAGCTCTGTGAAAAGTGTGAGAATATGTTAACAGCCCCTCACATCCTGTAGAATCGTACATTTTTCGATCATCAAAATCGAAGATATTTTCTGAACTTTTCAGAAACCACCTTCCATTTCATCATTATTTTTTGCTTGGCGATAGACCTTTGGTACTATTTGCTCGCGTTTTAAGTTTTATACATGCAATTGGCTTTTTGCACCTGATATAGATAGATAAGTAGGATTAAACGTAACTGCGAAACTCTTAAAAAAAAACTTTCTTGGCGCAGTATGGCCATATTCGCTCTTGCGCCATTAAACACCAATCATGATCATCACCCTTCGTCCCTCGAAGTGGACGATCAGTGCGGGCAGTTGAGGATCGTTTCGTTGAAGCGCTGCAATGCCGCTAACGCTCACTGCGTCAAGAAAGCGGCTCGTCGTCGTCGTCGTCGCTCTTTGACACAGCCGGGAAGCTGACTCGACGGGGCTTTGGACAGGCAGTCGGCATCGCTATGTTTTCGGCCTGACTTGTTGACCACGGTCACGTCGTACTTTTGCAGTCGTAGGCTCCATCGAGCAAGGCGTCCCAATTGGTCCTTCCGGCTTGCTTACCAGCACAGCGAGTGGTGGTCGGTGACCACTTGAAGAGGACTCCCGTACAAGTACGGTCAGAATTTCGTGACGGCCCAGGCATACGGCCAGACATTCCTTCCCGGTTGTCAAGCAATTGCGTTCAGCGTTCGACAGCATCCACTAGCGTATGTGATCCCGCGCTCTGCACCTTCTTGTCGTTGGACCAGTACCACTCCGAGTCCAGTATTATTGCTGACGTCCGTGTGAACTTCCGTTTCGGCTGACTGGTCGAAGAGGACGATAATCGGTGGCGACTGTGCATTGGTCCAGTGTTTCGTCGATGCAAGGAAGCGGCTACACGTCGCTTTCTGTCGACGAATGATGTTGTTATTCTTCACACTATTCAAAGCTCACGGCTTCTTTCGTGAGGTGCGTGAGTGGCGTAGAAAACTTGGCGAAATCCCGAACGAAACTCCGGTAGTACGGCAAAGTTCCAGGAATCTTCAGACGGACTTCTTGTCGGGAGCCGGTGGAAAGGCCGCTACGGCGCGGGTCTTCTCAGCGTCACGACGAACACCTTCGTTGCTTAAACGTGGCCCTAGGAACTTCAGTTCACCGTAGACGAACCGGCACTTTGTTGGCATGAGGGTGAGCTCGGAGGTCCTGATTACTTTAAGAGCGGCCCGAAGGCGTCGCAAGTGCTCGTCGAAGTTGGCCGAGAATGCCACGACGTTATCGAGGTAAACAAGACCACTCTGCCATTCGAGGGCCTTACAGTGCGGTGCCGATGACACGCTGGAAAGTCACTGGCGCCGTGCACAGTCCGCAAGGCATCACCTTCAACTCATACTGTCCATCGGGCGTGAGGAAGGCAGCCTTCTTTCGGTCCCGTCCATCGACTTCGATCTGCCAGTGGCCACTCTTCAGGTCCATCGACGAGAAGTATCGGGATCTGCGCAGTCGGTCCAGTGTGTCGTTGATGCGAGGGAGCGGATAGACGTCCTTCTTCGTCACCGCGTTGAGCCGCCGGTAACCTACGCAGAATCGAAGCGCTCCACCCTTCTTTTTCACCAGTTTGACGGCAGAGGAACACGGGCTACTTAAAGACCGAATGATGTCGTCGCTGGGCATTTCTAGCACTCGGTACAGCGGTCTATTTAGAGGACGCGCATCGTCGTTGGCAACGATGAAATATTTCACTACTGTTGTTTGGCGCACTTTTGATGTCGTCGCGAATGCAGTCGCTGTATTGAGCGAGGAGGTCCCATAGCTGTCGTGATTCCGTGGCACCGAGCCTGGGGTTAACGTCGTTCTGCGGCGGCGGTGTACCGTACGGCTGAGATGGCGAGATCTCGTCGGAGATTGCGGCGACTTCGCGGCGTTTCGAAGTTCTTCTGTGTGGCCTACAGCGTACCTTTCGTGAGGTGCTGCGCATCCCGTCGAAGTACGCCTCCCGACGTACTGTGGTCCCTCAACGGGACCACAGTACGTCCATCTTGCAGCACCGTTAGGCCCCTTGCTTCGACTGTTCCTCTTCCGAAAAGCAGTTGGACGCTGCCTCCCAGAAGGACTTCACCGCAGGAGACAAGAGACCACAGGAGTAACATTGTTTCAGCTCCTGCATGGCAGAAAAATAATCACCATGCTCAACGCGATGCTGCCACACGAGCCAGCTGACAATGTCAGCCTCGACACCCAGGTGGTTGCTGATCAAGCCGAGGAGGTTCGCCAGCTCGCCCAACTCCGAATGCAAGATCAACAACGTGTCAACGCTACCACCCTCGCCGGATCTACGTCCGCTTTAAGCTCGGAGACCGTGTGTGTGGCTGCACCCCGATACGACGACGCAGTCTAAGCGAGAAACTCCTGAAGCGCTACTTCGGACCCTACAAAGTTCTTCGTCGACTCGGGGATCTGAACTACGAGGTGATGCCCGACGAAACACTGTACTGCATTACGCCGCCCTCCACGACCGGAAGTCGTCCACGTCGTGCGCCTCGAGCCATACCACGATCGAGAGGACTGTGAGTTTCGTTTTGTACTACGCTCGATAGGATCGTATTTTACAAGTCTCTGTAGTGTGCCATTATTTTTGTTTGTTTAGCTGTTTCGTTTCCCGGCACGTCTCATCAAGACGATGCGCTTTTAAAGGTAGGGGGGGTGTAATTCCACACTCGTCGCTGAGCGAGCACGTGCGTGGGCGTATGGTTACCGTGCTTGGCTGTCTCGCGGAGGATCTGGCTTCGATTCCAGGGAGCGGGATGTTCTTTTATTTAATATCTATACTTGCTGTTTCCTCAAATTCAAAAACTTTCTCGCCTGATCGAGTTACGAAGGTTCTACGCGCCGAACGTTCTAGGCCAAATGTTCCAGAAACCTACGTTGCTAAAAAAGGTGACAACCAGGAGTACATGAGTTGCTCTTCGTCACCAGCGCCGACAACCCCACGAGGTTCCCGTTCTCCATCCCCCGACGTTCCGCATTGCCTTTCCGTTGGTCGCGCCGTGACAGCCTGCCTCCGCGCTTAGTTTTCCCGGCGGAAAACTGGGAAGAGGAGTGATGGAGGATTTTTTTCTAGAACAACTTTGCCGCAGGTAGCTGCATCGGTCACGACGGTTACGACAACACTTAATTGCGGCGGAAGGTTCACGTGGACGGCAGCGAATCGGACGGCGGCTGACGCTGTTTCGGGTTTCTCTAAGGGCGGAACAAGTATCCACATGGTCAATATCTTGCCTCCAAGGTAGATGACGGCGCCTTATTCACGCATAATGTTCATGCCGACAATGGCGTCTCTGGCACAGTCTTGTAGAACGACGAATTTCACAGGAGTCGTCTCAAATCAAATGAGTTTATTTCACCCTTGTGAAAATACAGATGGAGGGGCTGTGGAAAAAAGCTGCGCTTAGCAGCTTGACGAGCCCACAGTTTCTGTATTAATGGCAACTAAGAAGCACTACTTTGGGAAGAATGAACATGCATAAAAAGAATAATGACAACGAAAACGCAAAGGTATATTGGCATACAAAACAAAAATCATAATCCCATGGTTACAGACACTGCACGAAGTTCGCTGTACTTACAGGCAAATAAATCAAAGTGCATAAGTTCATAAGCGTTTAATATTGACGGAAGTGTATAACAAAGGCATTCTTTTTTGTAGTTTAAACGAGGTTTAAGTACTACCCAATTTTCTCTTTGTCTTGTAGTATAATCCAATTCTCTTAATTGTAGTTGCGCGAGATTAGGTATATTATTTATATTAATCTGTTTTTCCAATTTATATCGTACACTTAATCCATATTTATATAGGTTGTATACCGTGAATGTCGACGCGAGCAGTGCACCTTCCGACAGGCGTGATGAGATGTCCTCCAGCGGTTCGTATCTGCGGCCCATCCAGCGGCGCGAGAGCCACCCACTCAAGACTGAGTAGTCTGCTCCGGTGTCCAAAAGTGCCGATGCGTCGTGGCCGTCGATAACAATGTTTACGTTGTTTGGCACCGTTGCAGGAGCGTCGTCTCGATGCGTGGCTTGGAGAGAATGGGAGCGCTCCGGCGTTCGTGGATGCCCTTTACCTCGTCGGTCCACGGCAACGTGCTAAAGAATGCAGCGAGAACACGTGGTTGTTTACGCAGAAATATATGTGATGCATCACCTTTTACTAAACTCAAATCATATAACACACATGTTAGCTCTCAGTTGGAAACGGTACCATATTCTGGAGCCCTCATCAAGCTCACTTGGATAACAATTTCGAATCCTTACAGAACAAAGCGGCGCGATTCATTTTGTCAGAGCTACTCACCCCTCACGAGCGTGTCACAGCTCAATTAGTAATCCAGTCGTTCGGCTTTATCTACCGCAGAAGTCTGTCTCGGATGGGTGACATTCATAGCCTGTGCTATAACCTTCCTCATTTAAGATCAACTTATTGTCATCCCCTTTCTACATATCTCTTCGTTGGGATCATCCTCTCAAAACTGAACCACGCACAAATCGGGACAAAGTTTCCTCCCTTCAACTATGCATGAACGACTGGAATTCGCTTACAGACTTTATAGTAACCGATACTAGCCATGTTTCATTCCACTCGAAGTGTAAAGCCTTTTTGGATATGTAGTATTTTGTGTCTTTTTGTTCTTGTTTGCCCTAGATTATGTGTTGTGATATTTTTTAGTAATCTTTTGTTGACTTGTTAACTCCCTTCCTCCTGTAATACATCCGACGGATGTCCTTGAGGACAATAAACTCGAACATAAATTTAAAATAGTCATAGCGATGTATTTGGGCTCAAAAGAGCCGCAGCGCTGCAGAAAGGCAAGTCGCCCATACCGTGAAGGCTCGTGGCGCCGCGTCCAGCGATGAGGGAATCGTATTGTACAGGTGCATTTTTAAAAGAAATGGGGATGATTGTGTAAACGGAGCTTGTGGACGAGGGTGAGGAATTGATGTTGCAGTTAAAGAGGGTGAAGAGCGTTAGGCGTGCAGCGGTCTTTGCGACTCTGGACTTGGTGGGGCCGCGCTAGGCTTGTGACTTCTAGCAGGCCGGTCTCTAGCGTATGGCGAGGGCTTCCTGCATGCCTAGCTTGCAGACGTGCGGCTCGAATTTCTGGTGATGCAGAGAGTGCAGCTGTTAGGGCTGCAGGGGCTCGAGCCGTTGTTGGCCGAGCGGAGGTCTTCGTGAAAGCGGGCCTTGAAGCCTCCCTTGAGGTCGATCTTGTAACCGAGGAGCATGAGCACCCCGTCGATCAAGGAGATGGTGTGTGCCACAGGACCGGCTGGCTCTCAGGTGATGAGGAAAAATGAGACGTCTAAGAACGCCGAATGAGAGCGAGCTCTTGAGGAGGGCAAGGCACGGAGAGGAGGGCATGCCTTCGTCCTCCTCCGTACCCTCACCTCCTCCTCTCCTGCTCCCCTCCCATTTAGCGGCAAATTTTCGCTATACTTCCCGCTAAATTCAGCGGCAAATTTTCTCCGCTATATTTAGCGGAGGATTTCTTCACTGAATTCAACGGGGAATTTTTTTCTCTAGATTTAGAGGGGAATTTTCCCGCTATATTCAGCGGGGAATTTTTCCCGCTAAATTTAGCCGGGAATTTTTTCCGCTAAATTACGCGCGGATTTTGTTTCGCTAAATTTAGCGGGGAAGTTTACACTATAAATTTAGAACATTTTTTCCGCTCAAATTATGGAAGAAATTTTCCGCTAAATTTTGCGGAAAACTTTTCCCGCTAAAGTTAGCGGGCAATTTTTCCCGCTAAATTTAGTGGCGCATCTTTCTGCTAAATTTAGCGGAGAAAGTTTTCCGGTAAGTTTAGTGGGGTAATTTACCCATAATGCAACGCGCGGTGACGTCACGAGTGGCGTCGTTCGTGACCTTCATGACTTCACACGTGACTTCACCTGTGAAGTCATCATGAAAGACGTGCCACGACACTGCAACGCGCGGTTACGCCGATGGCCACGTTGACGGCGACGCCGCTCAAGCCGGAAACGGGAGCCCAAGAGCTGTGCTCTAAAACACGTCTTACGCCCAGCTGGCTTCCTCTTCTTCCGATTTTGCATCCTGACGTATAATCCAGCAAAACAACGCAAACACCAGAGCAGCGAATGAAAATTACGAATCAACAATGATCGATATACCTTTCCCTCTTCTGATGATGACAACAGTAAATATGCAAGCCTCATGCCGCAGGCTCACACTTGGCAGCGTGATTTGAGGCGATTCTGTTTCCGTTTTAGAGCGCAGCTTTTTGGTGCCGGTTTCCGGGTTTCCTGGCTTCGGCATCGCCATCGGCGTCGGCGTCGCCGTCGGCGTAACCGGCCCGCTAAATTTAGCGGGAAAATTGCCGTCACGTGACCTCAGCACCAATTCAATTCCCCGCTTAATTCAGCGCAAAAATTCAGTTGCTGCACTAGATTTAGTGGACAAGTTAAGTTTCTCGGCTAAATTCAGCGGATATATTTACGTCACCTGACCTCAACACCAATTCAGTTCCACTCTAAATATGGCGGAAAATTAAATTGGTGTTTTACGCCAGCGCACGTTACATTATGGGATGTCAGAGCTTCCCCGCTAAATTTAGCGCATTATGTTTCCCGCTAAAGTTACGCGGAAATGTTTCCGCTAAATTTAGCGGGTTAGGTTTCGCCACTAAATTTAGCGGGAAACTGACATCCCGTGACACGACACCGATTCAGTTTCCCCGCTATATTTAACGGGGAAAATGATATCACGACTTTGTGTCACATCACCCATGAACAAGCTCAGCGAAAGAAGAGAGGAGGAGGATGACAGGGGAGAAGGGGTAGGAAGAGAGGCTACGGAGGAGGATGGGCATACCCTCCCCTCCTCCTTCTCAAAGCTGTACTCTAATTTCTTGTTACAGAGACATGTAAACGTCTTTCATTTCTTCGTTTGCTTTTAAGCGCCTCAAGTGGAGATCTAGAGAACTGGCTCGGCTCGCTCTTTCTGCTGGGCAGCCGAGAGTTTGGACAGGCCGCAGTAGAGCGCGCGAAAAATCTCGGAGTACATGCCCGGAGGCCGCAGATTTTTCGCTCCCTCTATTCTACTTCAGTGTATCGTTTTGTGTGTCGCGCAACGAAATCCCGAAGTAGAATAGGTGTAATGAAAAAATTCGTTGCGCGGCAAGCGCGGGCTTTTGGAATTTTCGCAAAAGGTCTTTTGAATTTTTTTCAGAAAATAAACTATAAACATTGAATAATATTACGGTTAGTTCTGAAAATTTTGTATCGTTTTCGAACTACTAGGGCTACGTATGAGCAAAAAAAGAGCGTTCGGAAATGCGTGGCTTAATATTGCGATTAAAATGACCCTTTACACACTTTTTTGTTGAGACACGCTTCAGGTTTTCGAAGTATTCACTGGTCTCAACATTATTTGTTTCTGAGATTGTGGAGCGCAGTGTTAAGGGCCGTGCTCAAATTGCTCATACATCATAAAAAAGACTCTCTGCAAACATGCGTCACCGCAATATTTGTTGTTCGAATGCCGTGTGCCAAGTTTCTCCTTGGACCAATTCCCATGTGGCATTCGAAGCACGTATCTCGCGGTGGCTCGCTTTCGAATCTGTATGCAGACAGTATTTTGGCTGATGTCTAAGCAGTGTGACCTGGGCTCATGAGTGACGTTTGGACACTTTCTTTATTAGCCCGGTGTGTTATGAAGTGCACAAAAAGATGTGTTTTGCCAGGGTGTCGATGTGTTGACCCTCATGCCTACTTTATTTTGTGTACGATCCTTGCTTGGCGTCGTGCTTTAGACAAAATTTGAAGAAGAGGCGGCTGTTATCATATTTAATGTTTCTTAAAAGTCGTCCACGACATCTTTACGTTCGTACAACGTTTGGACCATGCGTGCTCTAAAAAAACAAAAAAAACGTTAAAAACGTGCGATTTTATTTTTAAATACTGTGGATGGTTTTTAACTATTCCAGGAGAGGATCACATCATATTTCTCAGAAAAGAGTAAAAGCTATCGGATGTTTGAGCGTGCACACCGTCAGACGGCAGTGAATTCCAGTCGTCGACAGTTGGTACAGAACATGAGTGCTTAAATGTGTTATTTTACCACATAGATGATCTAACAATTGTTTAGTGATGTGAACCTGTCTGAATGCTGGGGAGGTGGCAAAATCTCTATGTCGTTGTCTAAACCAGATTAATCATTGTAGAACTAAAAAAAGCCCAATCTAGCCATTTTTTGTCTGGTCTCGAGCGATTAGAGTCAGAATTTCTGTAACATTACAGAAGCTGAAGAGAAGCGCCTAAAATCAGAAAAACAATTAATAGTGCAGTGAATCACTGGATCTTTTCAACTTTTTTTGTGACTTTCTCTAGATATGGATCCCAGACAATTGACGCGTATTCGAGCATGGAACGAATGAGGGTTTCATAGTATACAACCTTCACCTTTCGATAACCTGCTCCTACCGTTCTTCTTAAGAAAGACCAAGTTTTGTAGGCCTTGGCGCATGGATTATCTAAGTGCGTTTCCAATTAAGTTTCGAGGCTATAGTTAGACCCAAATATCTAACTTTACTCATGGTTTCAATAGACGTTTTTGGACGTGGTATATAAATTCAAGAGGAGATTTCTTACGTCAGATCGTCATAGCTCAAGGTTTTAATGCGAAAGCATTAACTGTCTCAGGTGCGAACTGACGTCATCAGTTTTAAAGCCGCGCCAAACGGCAGCTGAACTCCTTTCTCTGAGTGAAGCCGGCTCCCAGCTTTGAAACCACGCGAAAAGCTTAGCGAACGGCACCTAGTTTCCCCGTCTCCAAGAAGCAGAGTGAAGCTGCTGGATCTCGGCTTCTGGTCCCATTGGCTGGCGCGCGTCATAGTTTCAAGGAAGAAGCCCCCATCGGCCGCTGCGCGCCAGTTTCAACGACCGCCGCCACATGGCGCTGCGTGTCCGTGTCGTAAGCGCGCCGGTAACACAAAGCGTTCGAAGTCAGAGCACCGAGAAGAGCGCGTGCTCTGTCACCGACGCCAATACGCAGCACACAAAATAAGGCAGCGGGAGAATGACAGGCATGATTTCGCATTCACAACTCGTAAGAAGTGCTAAGGTGTACTTTGAGCCTTTGTGTAATTTGTAACCATTTTCCACTTCTCACAACAGTCAGCGAATTCGCGAAAATTTTCGTTCAGCGAGTATTGATCTAAAAAGGTATGGACAGTGGTATAAATAACATAATGGTCGGCAAATATTTTCACCGTCAATGTCGCATCAAGGTTGTCGCCTATATCATTAGTATAAATCGAGAACTAAAGCGTCCCCAGGAGTGATCCCTGAGGCACACCTGACAGCATATCAATGTTTAGGGATTGACAGCCATTAATTTCTACAAACCGTGTCCTATTTTTAAATATGCGGAAATCCACGCCACAAAAGGGGAGCAATGCCTACACGCTGCAGTGTTTTTAGTACTAGGTGGTGCGGTACCCTATCGAAGGCTTTGATAGATCCCACAATATTGCGCCAATGTGTTCTGTATTTTTAATGGCAAAGGGCAACGTCATGTACAACTAATAGGAGCTCAGTCCTAGTTGAGAGCTGCTTTCTAGACCCATGCTGAAAAATGACACTTTTATTATTATATAATAAAACTAAGTTATATGGCTGGAAATGACATGTTCTAACAGTTTGCAACAAGCTCTGATCAATTAAATTCGCCTGCAGTTTGCGGCAAGCAGCTTTCTCCCATCCTTGTGCACCGGCACAAACTTCCCTCAAAGCCATTTAAGAGGCAGGCAACCCTGCTTCAACGATCCACTTAATATAAGTTACAAATACTGTGCGATCACATCCGCGCAACGCTTCAGATAAGCGCTGGGGATACCGTCAACGCCAGAATTTGTTTCCGTCAAGCTCTAAAAGAAGGTGTGATATTCCGCTGATATTAAATTCTATGTCTTGCGCCATTGGTGTAAGAGATATTGGTCCATCAATAACGCTGGCTGTTTTGTGAGAAGTGAAAACATTCTGGAATGTGTTATTGAACTCATTAGCAATTTGATGAGGGTCAGTAACATTACAGCCATCAACACAAAGCCGGTCAGACTTTTTGTTTCCCGATAAATACCCCCAAAACGTTTGGGGCGCATTCTCAATAAAGTTTAAAAGAGTTGTTCCAAAGAAATAATCGCGAGCGCTACGTATTGTTTGCTTCAGTGTAACCTCAAGGGAAGATATTTGTTTTTATTTATTGAAATACCTCAAAGGTCCTTCTGGGAAGGACATTACATAAGGGGGGGGGATAAGTACATTATGTATGAAACACACAAGAAATAATAAAATAAAAACATGCACAGCAGTGCAAACATACAAGAAATCGTAAATCAAGCAACAAAATTAAGATCTGGCAAGATCTGGCAAAGTAGTGCAAACATACAAGAAATCGCAAGTCATACAATACCTAAATGTCTGCTGATAAGAAAACGAAAACTATCAGGGTTAGTCTCGGTGGCGATTCGCTCTTGTTAGATCCTTCCACCACACTGCTGTTTCGGGAAAGAAGGAGTACAAAAAGAAGTAGCGGCCGGTGAAACGGTCAATCTTACATGAGTGATTAAGACGAGGTGTAATGAAATGCGACTGTGTTAGGGTGTCTTGGCTGCGAGATGGTGCATTGTAAAAATGATGAAGAAGGCATAAGCAAGAAAGCTTGCGTCTTAAGGCCAGTTCTGGAAGGTCGGCTTTTTGTTTTAATAAGGTGACGCTGGAATGTCGAGAATACTCAGAAAAATAAAGCGCGCGACACGGTTTTGATCGGCTTCTATTTCAGTGATCAAATATGCTTGGTGAGGATCCCAAGTGGTCGATGCGTACTCAGTTTCGGCCGAATCAATGAGAGTTATGCAGTTTTCTTTAAGTGAGGAGGAGCACAACGAAGTAGGTGTTTTAGGTAGCCCAAAGAACGATTGCACGATGAGAACAGTGAACGAATATTTACCTTCCAGGAGAGGTGCGAGTCGATGTGAGCATCTAAGTATTTACAAGAGGAAACAGACTCAGCAACGCTAGAATCAATAAAATATTTATGAGAAAAAAGGTACCCTTTCTAACAAATTAGATGAGTTTGCATTTAGAAGGGTTAAGGTTTATGAGCCAAGTCGAGCACCACAATGATAGGCTAGTGAGGTCATATTGTAGTGGCATGCTATCGTCTTCGTTAGAAATTTGTCTGTATACAACGCAGTCGCCTGCAAAAATATGGATGCGGGAGGAACTACATGAAGGTAAGTCATTAATATACATTAAGAAAAGCAAGGGTCTTAGGACGCATCCTTGAGGTACACCCGAAGACACAGGAATAGAAGTTGAACTACAAGAGTTCACGACCGTGTACTCATTTCGGTCAGAAAGCCAGTCTTTGTTCCACAGGATGATGTTACTATCTGATTTTAGATGGGTCAGTTTTTGTAACAGATGCTTACGTGGGACCCGGTCGAATGTTTTGGCGAAATCAAGAAAAATAACATCAATGTGGGAACCGAAGTCAATAGAAAGATGGATATCATGAATTAATCCTGCGAATTGAGTCTCGCAGGAATGACCCTTCCGGAACCCATGCTGGTAATTAAAAATTAATTGATTTTCTTTTAAAAAGCGAATGATGTTCGAATTAATATATGTTCAAAATTTTGTTAGGCTATGCTTGTAATGAATATGGGCCGATAGTTTAAGGGGGAGCTGCGTTCACCTGATTTAAATAGCGGGATAATTTTACCGACCTTCCAGTCACTAGGAACTGAATGAGAAGGCAAAGATTGTGAAAAAATTGCGGAGAATATGACACTGGAAATTGTTTTAGTATTCATTAAAACCTTCGAGATAATTTCGTCTTCACAACTCGAAGAATAAACCATGAGGTTTGATCAGCATTAGTTTGACAACACCAGATTAATTATTCGTTATGCTATCCACTTCGTTATAATTTCTTCGGCTTGCTTTGCGTTTTCGAGATTATGATCTTTTCAACTGTATTTTATCCCGTGTAATCCAGGAGTTTTGCCGTTCTTTATTTCGTAATTTTGGAACATATTGATTGAGGCATTATGTAGTAATATTGTTTAAAGAATTTCATAGCGTTTATACATCATCCCCGCCTCAAAGTCCCTGAAGCATACGTGAAGTGAATTTATAATAGCTTCGTCATCTGCATTGGTAATGCTAAGGACACTTTTACTGACGTACATCGTTCTGACAGGGACAAATTCGCGGTCAGGAAAATAAGCTTGTGATCAGAGATACACTCAAAAACGCTATCCCTCGTGTCCCCTGGAGAATTCCTAACCAATATGAGGTCTAATATATATGCTCAATGCTTCGGGAAACTCGAGTACTTTCTGTAACAAGCTGTTACAGAGCTGTAACAAGCTGTAACAAGCTGTTAGAAGATTAAAGATGAGCATCAATTCAAGCAAGAAATTCCAGTTTCTTATATCCGTTGATCCTGGGTGTAAAGAACACCAGCTGATTGTTGGAATATTAAAGTATCCCGCCAATACCTTTTGATTAGGTTTATATTTTTGTTGCATAAAGATTGAATGTATTGCAAAAACAATTCGGGCGATAGGGGGCCTGATACGTCACAACTACGAGAGCCAAAGAGCCTCGAATGTCAATTTGGTAGCCTACACTTTCGTTGCCAGCTATTTCGTTCAACATAACGCAGAAGATTTCATTCTTTACTACTAAAGCAACTCATCCTCGAGATCCTCGATCACGTCTAATCATGTAACGATTTGAGGAAACTACTTCTACTGATAATCAAGTTTCTTTTTTGATTTTCATGATGTGGGGATCAAAAGTTAATATAACTTCTTCAAGCTAGTAAACTTTATTGATAATTCTACTTTATTTATAAGAACAAAACACATTTGCTCATGAAAACCTACTCATTCGGTGACATTTCGTTGCCCTTGGGTGCGAATACATTTCAAACGATCATTATCCTCATCCCATCCGTACAGATCGTCAGCCACCCGTAGTTTATCGTAGTCAAGAGATACTTTCTAACCTTGAGCCTTATATTTCCCAGAACATGACCATACAATGTTTATTTTTTTTTTTATAATGCGCCTTTACAAAAGTGATAGTTTGCCGAGATTTTAGTTCCCTTCAGTTTGATGAAGTGTTTAAGGACCTGCAGGTTTTCGTTATAGTCGCAAAAGTCCAATATTGCAGCTCTCACTTTATCTTGGACATCCATTTTTTCGATCCTGTGAAGCCTTTCAACTGAGTTATAACTACAACTTCTTGCTTCTTTCTTATACGATCCTCAATTATGTGTTTTCTCAGTACTGTAGCGTTTTCACCATCGGGCTCAGGAATGCCAAAGATGACAAGATTAGGTCGTATACTTCTGTCTTCCTAGTTATTAGGACGTTTTTGATGCAATTAAAGAGAGTTTTTAAAGGATGTAACTTCGCTAGGCAGTGTCCGAATTTCTCATTTATGCGCTTGTATGGCCGCCATTACATCATTCATTCGGTTGTTAAAAGTGTATTCGAGTTTCGTCTTAGAGGCCCCTAAGTTTTCCATTCTCGCTTTTAGCTGGTTCTGAGAGTTAGCTCATCTATTCCATTAGGCCCAGGGTTTTGTCTCTTCTACATCTCCAGCAAGAAGAATCAAAATGGCATTTCATGCGTCAACAAGATGACACACACAAGTAGCCGGGCACGACAGGACAACGATTTTTCTACACTCGCTACGGAAGGAGAAATAATCATATTCGCCACAAATCCCACCAAAGGAAACAGTGTGATTTGGCGATGTTGCCATTGCGGTCCCGCCGTGCCCTCTGATGAACTCGTTTATGGGTTCTGTTTTATAACTGGCGAGCTGTCGGACTTCCTCAGCCCAATGAGTGACGATGTGAGAGTCGCCGCCGTCATCGTCACTATAGCGTGTTTCACATGCAGCGATTTTGGCCCTAGAGCGGCGCGATTTCTGCCGTCGCGGCGCTCGTGCCGCTCAACCGCTGGTGCTGGCCAGAGCGCCGCGACGGCAGAAATCACGCCGCTCTAGGGTCAAAACCGCTGCATGTGAAACACGCTTATCTTCGTGCAGCAGCATTGCGTCCAGCATTGTCGTTACTTTGCGACCGCGGACCAGCTAAAATGGTGTGGCTCCTTCCCCACTCCCTCCCGTTTCAATCTGAGTAAGCATCGTACCTGCGTGCGCTCGTGTATCACTACAGCGTGGGGCACGTTAAAGACCCCAGGATAGCAGATTGCACTGCACTGGATAATTTTCTTTTTATCTACAGCTGGGAGGCAAGTCGCCGTTTAGGCAGACTAAGTTCTCGGTTGTATAAACATACACACATCCCCATCGTTCTTTCGTGTGACTCCTGAGGTTTCTTGCACCGCCGTATTGTAGAAAACGTGACATAGGGTAAGCCTCCCGTCCTTGGCAATTTCGATAAGCTTGCAAAAGAGATATTCACACGGGCGCAAGTAACACGGGGCTTGACGCAGCGCTGGTCCAAATAGAGTGCGAAACAGAGGGGGTAATAGCCTATCCAAGCTCGACACTCTCCAAGTCAGAGGGTAATTACTCAACGGCGGAGAAAGAAGGCCTCACTGTCGACAGGACCATCAACAATTTTCTCCCGTACTTGTACAAAAGTCCGTTCCAAGTGGTGATTGACCACCTCTAGCTCTGCTGGCTCCTGACACTGATGGACTCCTCAGGACTCACCCTCGGTGGAGTCTATGACTGCAGCAGTTTGACATGACCGTGGTGTACAAGTCCGGCCGAAAGCACAGTGACTCCGATTGTCTCTCAAAGGTCCCCGTCGAGGCCGGTCGTGCCTGAGCTGAAGACAACGACGACTAGTGTTTCCTCGGCGCACAAGATGTCAGTGACATGGCAGCCCTCCAAAAAAAGTGATCCTGAACTGCGAGGACTCATTTAGCACCAAGAGGGAAAACGAAGTACGGTTCCCCGCGTTTTAATAGGAACACTGTCAACCGGCAAGCTTTGCTGTACAAGGAGAACTTCAGCGACAACAAGGAGTGGCCTTTGATTGTCTCTCCCAGTCTTCGAGAAGAAATATTTCAAGCCGGCCACAATGACCCGACGGCGGGACACCTTGGCTAGAGCATGACTCTTGCTAGAATACGCGAGAAGTACTACTGGCCCAAGCTTGCGAAGACTCCATCACAAACCTTGATCTTGCCTCGAGTGTCAACGACGAAAGAAACCACCGACGAGGCCGGCAGGACTTCCTAAACCTATTGCGTCGCCGTCTGTCCCATTCCAGCAAATCGGAATGAATTTACTTGGACCATTCCCGCTATCGACGCAAGGAAACCGATGGATAATCTTCGAGACCGGTTATCTCACCTGGTACGCCGATACGAAAGCCCTAACATCAGGTACGAAAGTTGAAGTCACCAAGTTTTTATTGTGTCCGTTGTCCTTCGACACGGCGCCCATGAAGTCCTAATTGCAGGCCGTGCATCATCTTTGATGGTCCAGCTGGCGCAAGAGAACCTTCGTATCAGTAGCACGAGCCACCGTCGAACAACTGTGTATCATCCGCAGACAAATGAACTGACAAAACGGCTGCGCAAAAATAAAAACAATTGCCTTCATGATCTCCATTTATGTCGACGTAGACCACGAGACGTGGGACCTTCTGCACCGAGCAAGCGTGCCCGTGGCTGAATAGTTATCGGGCTTGACTCCAACGCAAAGGGGCCGAGGTTGGAAAGCTGGCCGAGGATGAACCCTTTCTTTTTCTGTGAATGTCGCGTTCTGGTAATTTGTTGTACAAGGACCGAATGTTCAACGCGCCAAACCTTCCATGCCAATTGTTCCAGAATCCCCGCGTGTGCATAAGGGGTTGCGCTTGGCGAGCAGGAGTCATCCTCGCTCTCGCTTGCTGTTATAATAAAAATAATAAAAATAATAATAATATTAATAATCAAGAACCAAGAATTAAGAATAATTTTTATTAGGTGTCCAGGAACGACCATGAGGTCTTGGTACTGGCACACCGATAATTACAAACTACAAAAAAATCAATCAATCAAATATTCAATGTTTACTACATACAGTTCCCAGGAACAACCTCGTGGTTTTGGTGCTGGCACACTTCAAACTAAAAGTAATAAAAGCACAAAAAACACAACTTTTAACAAGACCCAACAAATGCTGAAGGGTAACTAAGATAGGAATTCTCCTGGTGAGAGTCATGTGTTCGAAGGAAATTTGAAGGGTAAAAGTAAATGCGAAGCAGCAAGACATAGGCAACGCACACATATTGTAAAAACAATAAATTTGACACAGCCGGACATTCAGCACTTTTTAGTCCTGCTCAAGGATGAAAAGGTTTACAATAAATTGATTGGAAGCCCTATAGCCCGAGTCGAATATATCAAGTACTTCCGAGTGACGATTATAACAGTCTGCCAACCTGAGGATTGGGATTAGATGATTAAAAGCTCGAGATATGTAAACAGATGAATAAAGACGTCTACAGTATGCGTGGAACTCCCATGCTCACAAGAGACAAGAGGTATGGTGAATCAATTAGGCCGTGCGTGACCTTAAACAAACACAACAAATCTGCTTTCTCACGACGCCGGTGCGTGATAAAGAATTTAAAGGTTTAGCGCATCTTCATAATTCTTACGAGGTACATCCTCCTCAAGATAGCGATTCTTTATAATAGAAATAAACTTCTTTTAAAGCCCCTCAATCCACACAGAATTTGTTTGGGAAATTCCATTCCACACAACAGAGGCGCACTCCAGCTGTTAACTTGCTAAAGAACAGTACAATGTACAGTACTAAGTACTGTACATTGTACTCTACAAGTACAATGTACAGTACAGTACAAGTACAGTACAAAGGCCGACAGGTTTTTATACTCTTTCGTTACACGACATGCGGCACCCAAAGTGCAGAGAGACGGGTTGCCAACCTTTGTTACATGGCTATCGGACCTAAGGCTTGAGTCAAACATGACACCGAGATCTTTCATTGCATCGACACCAGACAGGATTTCGCCGTGGATATTATATAAACAAGAAGAGTTATGCGTCTTACGAGAAAAAGGCATGACCTTTGTTTTAGAACGGTTGAAACAAAGATCATTATCTAAGCGCCATCCTAAGAAGGAACTTGCGTCTTCCAGAAGCTTAGTGCAATCCTCTGGCGTCACTATTTCCTTGTAGATTTCTATATCATCAGCGTATTGAAGAAACATGAAATTTGAAATAACGCGGAAGACATCATTTACAAAAATTGAAATCAAAAGGGGACCTAAGGCAGATCCCTGAGGAACACCAGAGCATGTCTTGTACAACGGAGATGACGCATTGCTGACACGTACGTATGCGTTTCTGTTGCACAAACAGCTCTTCCGCCACTCAAATAATGAGCCGCACACACCGTAGGTGCAACGCTCAGACAATAGCATCATGTGATTAACAAAAATCAAAAGCCTTACTCAGGTCAAAGTAAATAACGTCGAGCTGGCCCCTGTTATAGACCACCCGAGCTGTGGTCGACGTAAAAGTTACAAGATTAGTGGTTGTTGATCTGCCAGAGATAAAGTCGTGTTGCTTTGGAATTACTACGCTGCGAAACTTGAAAGGCAGGAGTTGACGGAATACCATTTCGAAAAACTTTGAAAATAAAAAAAGAAGGGAAATAGTCCGGTAGTTAAGAACATCGCCATTATTTCGCGATTTCAGGACCGGAACCACAACGGAAGTTTTCCACATCATGGAAGACATTCGAGACCTTAAAGAGTTATTAAATATTGTGGATAGTATGACAGGAGAGAACATCAAAACTGGATGTTCTGACCGCTGAAGTAAGGCTTCTTCGAGCGAATAATAGCGCGCTTACGACAGAAGTCGCCCAACTTCGTGAAGCAGTTGTAAACCAGACTATCGCTGATGCCACCAAAGATGCGCAATCCCTCGGCTCGCCATCGGCAGTATCGTCATACGCGGAGGCAGCCACTTCCGTTTTCATGTCATCGGGACAACGTCGAGACGATCCTGCGACTGCGACTGGTGCGACTGGTGAGGTCGGAAATAGAGCATGTCAACCCGTTTCTTTCCACAACGTCCGTCGAGATGCTGCAGATGCGAGAAGCAGAGGAAATCGTCAATCTACCGACAAGAATGGCTACACTCTCGTCAAGAAAAGGAGGGCCAAGCCCGCCACGGGAGCCAACACTGAAAGTAAGATTTCGTCTGTGCCTCGACCACCGAGGACTAAGGCACTTTTTGTAACTAGAATACACCCCGCAATGACGTAAGATGACCTAACGGAATTACTAACAACTGTGATTGACAAAAGACCTGCTGTATGCACGAAGCTACCATCAAAGTTCGATGGCTACGCTTCGTTCCACATCAATGTTTATTGGGACGATTTTGATCAAATCAACTTGGCAGCAATCTGGCTCTGTTGGTTACCATTTTAGGCAATTTTTCGGTACACTGGGGAAAAAGACGGAAAGCCACGAGTTAAGACTGTATACTGTATTGCCAAAATGTTCGGGGGCTACGAACGAAAGCAGTTGAATTTATGTCTGAAGTAATTATGTGCCCCTACAGAATAATCTGTCTAACAGAAACGTGGCTCGCTGATGGCATATCGAGTAGTCATTATTTTCCTCCCAAGTGCAATGTGTTTAGGCACGACCGTGACAATAATTTTACTGGCCAAAGATATGGTGGCGGTGTCTAAACTGCAGTGGATAAAAGATTAAATGTTCGCTGAAAGGGCGATTTGGAAGCGTATTCAGAATGTGTTTGGCTTGAAATTATGACAAATGATGGATTGAATTATTTGATTGGTAATTACTACTCCCCCCCCCCTCCTATCTAATCAAAGTGTTTTTTGCGAACATATTAATTTTCTTGGAAGTAAGGTAGATTTTTCTAACTTCAATGTACATATCTATGGTGATTTTAACCTACCGGGGTTCGACTGGGAGACTGGTATTGCGTCAGCGAACAACACGAACAAAGAAGTAAAAATAAACTGTCTGCTAGACTTTGTACATTTTATAGGCTTTCAGCAATACAATAGTGTGCCAAACGGCTCTGGAAATGTACTAGACTTAGCCCTGGTTTTGTCAGCATTCGACATTTGCACCGCAGATGAACCACTTTCGCGCCTGGACGACAACCACAAGCCGTTTGTAGTATCGTTTCATCTCCAACTTAAAAGCGCAGATTTTATGAGCAGTCGTGGTTTTGTTACCCAAAAGGCGATTATTACAGTTTGTATCGTTATCTTAAAGAGTTTGATTTGAGCATTGTTCTAGGAGATACGTGTGTTGAGTCATGTACCAACAAACTAACGGAAACACTAAAGCAAGCTTTAGACACGTATATACCCAAAAAACGTTATAGAAAAAATAAGTATCCTCCGTGGTTTTCAAAGTCACTCAGGCAATGCCTAAGAAGAAAGCTGCATTATCATCGTCTTTTCAAAAGACAAGACTGCAAAAATGGTATGAAAATGTTTAGCCAATCTCGAGCGTTGGCGAAGCAGCTCTATAAGAACGATAAACAAAAGCAGGAAAATGCTGATGAGCAAGCACTTCTTAAGCAACCGAACGACCTTTGGAAGTTCATAAAAAAGATAAATAAAAGCAGTACTCCTTCCTCAATTGTACTGCGAGATGGCAATGGTTATTGTTCGGAACCAACTTTGGTAGCAAACGTGTTTGCGAAGCATTTTAGTGCTTGTTTTTCTGCCGCTGACATACCTTTGACAAGTCTGGACATCAGAGGCGGCGACTTTTTGTCTTGCAACCCGATAACTGAGTGCGAAGTCATTGAGGCTGTTCGAAGGCTCAAGCCGAAGTTATCTGTGGGTATAGGTGGGATCCCGAGTTTTATAGTGAAAGGCTGTGCGGAAACGATTTGTCCCGTTTTGCATCATATTTTTAACTTATCTCTGGAATCGGGTGTATTCCACACAATGTGGAAGGGTTCTCTTGTTATTCCAGTGTTTGAGTCGGGTGACCGAAGTAAAGTGAACAATTATCGACCTGTGTCACTGCTCTGCACATTGTCAAAAGTTTTCAAAATAATACTACACAATCGTCTACATCCGTATTGTCGTCAGAAAATTGTACCCGAACAGCACGGATTTTTTTGAAAGGTCGTTCGGTGGAGACGAATTTGTGTTCTTTTCTGCTTGATGCTGTGCCGATTGTTCACAACCGGGAGCAAGCTGATGTGGTCTACTTTGACATGACGAGGCATTTGGCAAAGTCGATCAGCGGCATTTATTGGCCAAGTTAGATATGTATAGTTTATGCCCCATGTATTGCAAGCTTTTCGAGAGTTACTTGTCTAAACGCGAGAACTTGGTACGTGTGTCCAGTTGCTTATCGAATCCTTTCTTGGCTACGTCGAGCGTCCCGCAGGGAAGCAATCTCGGGCCTCTTCTCTTTTTAATTTTCGTAAATGACCGCACTTCGTGTGTTAAATACTCAAAAATGTTATTATTGGCCGACGACATAAAATTGTATCGACGGACAAATACTGTGGAGCACTGTGTTTTGCTTCACCGTGACGTATGCTCCATTTCTTTGTGGTGCTTGACCAATGGCCTTGTATTAAACGAATCGAAAACAAAAATTATTTCTCTAAACAAATTGGCTTACGCTCCTTGTGTAATAGGCGAATAACGCGTGATTTCATGTTATTGCATAAAGTTGTTAATGGTGTTGTTGACTGCACAGCGTTACTGAACAGTGTATATTTGCGTGTTCCTCAACAGTCTATTCGCATCCGCTCATTGTTCTATCCTTCCATTTTACACAACGCTGACCTTATTACCCGTCTGCAACTGGTTTCTAACAAATTCGAATCCCACTTAGATGAACTTGGTATTTATATTTTGGATGCGAACGAACATTTAGAAAGTGAATCGATGTCTTCCTTTCATTCTGACATGTCAACATTTGTTCTTAAGATGCGAATTCTTTTTATTTAGACGTAGTGCACCACTAAGAAGGCGTATAGCTGTTTGCGTGGCACTGAAAATAAAGCAATTGAATGGGTGTGAACAGCTCATGAAAAGATTTGAAAATAGCGGTGGGTATTCTGTCGTGATTAGGAGATAATGTGCCTTGCAGTTTATTAATGCACAACCCGACCCACTCTTCGTCGACAAGGATGCGGTTCGCCAGTTCGCTGAACTCAGACGGATTGAGCGACGCGGTGCATGTGGAGTCCGTACTATTCTTGTAAACCGGCCAAAAATGGTCTGCAAACATCTCGGTCATGCATCTCCCATCTCGCCCGAGGTCCAAAAGAGTGTCAGACCTAATATTATTTCCACATCGCGATCTAGCGTGTCTCCAGAATTTCTTCGGATGTTTAACAAAATCCGATTCTACCGCATTATGGTGTCGTTTTGTGACCACGCTTTAATAGCTTCCTACACTGTTTTATACAATTCTTCAATTCTTCCTACCACCCAGGAAGACCCTTTTCTTAATTTTTTTATTAAATATTTTTTGCTTTTTCAGTAGCATCCTTAGTTCATGAGAAAACCGATTAGGAAAATAATATATATCTTGAGCTCTTAGAGGGATATACGTATTCATAGCCTCGTGTACAATCCTCGTGAACACAAAAACTTGTGTATAAACATCAGTAGATTCAAAAACAAATGTCCAGTCAACAGCCGAGAGGTGGTGGTACATTCCGACGTAGTCCCCTGCCGAAAAGTTATACAGGACGCGTGCGGTGAAGGGGCATCAGAGTCACTGCGAGTTGGATAATTAAATATAGAGATCACTACCTCAAGCGCGAGGTGGTACATATCTTCAGGCACCGTTGGCATTTCACTCCGACTCACACGCACACCGTCCATTTTTGAAAAACATAAATCTAAAGCAGTACCTTCCTTATTAAGAACATTGTTGCGCTGTTTCAGATCCAAAAAAAAGAGAAGTCTAAATGATGGTTGTATTTCTGCTTGCAGTAAAAGTTGTAATTCAAAACGCCTAGATTAGTCCAGTTGATGCATGGGGCGTTAAAGTTCCCCAAAATTATAAGATGGCATCCCTGTAACTTGTTGAGTTGTTCTAACCCAACCAGACAACGCTGAAAATCACCAGGAGGCGTCTGTGTGTGTGAGGGGGGAGGGGGGGGGGGATAGAACAGACCAATAAGAATACATTATTTCTTTGCATACTTAATTTCGACGAACAAGCACTCAAAAAAGTTTTCTAAATCTTGACGCCTCCTTCAGCTGTAACGCCCGTCGACCGCGACCAACGCACGGCCTACCGCTCCAGCTCCCTGAAAGAAATCACAGTCGCGTCGGTACCCAAAAAGAAAACAGGCGGAAAGTGATTGGAGGACCCGATGTCAGGACATAACCAAGTTTCCGTTAGACAAAAGATTGAGTAATTACACTGTAACGTTAGAAAGAAAAAAAAACAATCCGCTTTTGTGGGTAAGCCGCGGACGTTTTGATAGAGTAAATCTACGTGAGGCACCACTTGCCACAGGTCGTGGGAGGACCCTCTGAAGCGTGGAGCTTGTCTTTCCGAAGGTTTCTTCTCAAAGGTTTAAAAAGGCAAGATTTTGGCCACGCAGCTGGATCAACCAGTTTCTCAAAATCCCCCGCAGCCACGGCCACATGAAAGGAGGCGTACGTGTCGAAACGGGTCTTTAGACGCAGGCACTTCACTCTGTACACTCCGACGGAGGACAGGTGCGAAGAAACCTCCCCGCAGATGGTATGCGGCGCCAGCTTCGTAACGAACAGCGCTCTCAGAGTCGTAGACGGCCAAGCAACGCACAGCTTGGTGGTCCTGGATGCCCCGGTCAACGCAGCGGTGCGAGTCCTCGGGCGCGGCAGCATCGGCTCCAGACGCGAGCGCCATCTTGGCGCTCGCGTCAAGCCGTCACGAGCGCCATTTTGGGGAGCAGTCATTGACGCGGTGATCCCGCACAGAACCGAGAGATGCCGAAGGCTCACCCGACGACAATCCCGCCGATCCCCATCGCGAGAGATTTCCAGCAGGCGGCACTCCAGACAGGCCGGGTGGGAGAAGAACCCACTCAGGCGGTGGGGTCAGCAAATACGCAGACAGTTCGTCATTCCTGTTCCTCAGTCCCGGGGCAGGAACTTTAAAGGGGGCCGCGGAAGCGCTGCCGGCTGCTCTCCCCCAGCCCGCCATTTCGGAACGCAGCACGCCCTCACCTCGTCCAGCAGGGAGCAGACGAGCATCGCCCGTCGCTCGGACACACTCGCTGTCTCAGCCCTGAGGCGCTTGTTTTCTTCCCCGAGGGAGGCCACTCGGCCCGTGAGGAAGGAAATCCCCTTCAAGGCGTCGAGGAGGAGGCCATGCAGTAGTCGTCCCGGCGGCCCAAGGTCATCTCCCTGGGAAGCTGCGTTCCGCGCGCGTGCGGCAAACGACAGAATGGGCGAAGGTGTACCGTTCTTCCCTTGGCCGTCGCCTTCGTCCAGCTCGCCGTTATCGGCGTCGTTCTGCTCGCTAGGGCTAGCGTCCCCGCCGGTAGGCCTTGCAGCTACGGAGCCGTTGCAGTGGTCGCGGGTGAAGACGCGCACCCCACTCGTCAGACGTGCCAGTTCTTCCGCCGCGAGCATGACGCACCTCTGGTGGACACGGTGCTGGCACGCTGAGCAGCGGAGTCGTGGTTGTCTGCTGTAGAAGACGCGGGAGCAGTTGCAGCATGCGTCCTTACTCGGTGCCATCTTGTCACTGATAATAATAATAATAATAATGACATGATTCAATCAATGAATAAATGTTTATTAGAGTGTCCAGGAACAACCTCGCGGTTTTGGTGCTGGCACACTTGAAACTACAAACTAATAAAAACACACACAAACACGTACGCAAGACCCAAGCAATGCAGGAGGGTAACAAAGATAGGAATACTGCTGGTGAGAATCATCTGTTTGAAGAAAAATTCAAACGTACAAAGTAAACGCGACGCAGCGAAACATCTGCAACACACACATATTTTAAAAACAATCAGTTTCACACAGTCGGACATTCAGCACTTTTCAGTCCTGCTCAACCATAAACAGGTTTAAAATAAATTGATTGCAAGCCCAATAGCACGAGTCAAATATATCAAGTCGTTCTGAGTAACGATTATAACATTCAGCCAACCTGAGGATTGGGACTAATTGATTAGAAGCTCGAAAGATATTAAAAGATCACTTGAGACAAGAGCTATGGTGAATCAATTAGGCCGTGCATGACCTTAAACACTGACTGAAGAACTGACAGATCAAAATCATTTTTTTATTATTATCCGAAGGGATTGATAACGATGCCGGGACATTACCCTCGAAATTCGAAAACTTGGAAATTCAGTATTTGTGAATTAAAAAAACAATTTTCAAATGCCGAATTTGAAGTTCCTGCGCGATCCGCGCCAGTGCAGTGAGTCAAATTTTGCGGTCTCCTGCGACTCGACTTTCTTGCGGACCTCCGCTCCACGCAACGAAGCAAAGCGCCGTTGTCACCGCGACCCGAAGCGAGAAGGAGGTGAGCAGGCGGGGTAGAAGGGCGCCGGCGCAGGAAAAAACCGGTTTCTTCCCCGACCCGCCGATTTGCTCGAGCGCCGCCAAGTTTTCCGAGGGGGATACAAATCCAGGAAGCAACATCACACCGAACTCTGATTTTTGGTATTTCAAAAAAAGGGGCGGTCGTACTGCGTTTGCGATTGAGTTAAAGCTTCTAAATTTCCTGATTTTTGAGGTCACCGATCAAAAGAAGGGAGGAGGCGAGAAGCGGGAAAATCAAACGCCAAAAATAAAAAGGCGCGCGCGCGGAGAAATGTGTTTTTCGCGATGCGTTTTTTTTTGCGTGTCTATGACTACAACTTGCGTGGTTTTAGATAATAAACAAAAATACGACCTTTGGAGTGTCAGTGCCCTTTAACCCGAAACAACAAATCTGCTTTCTCCCAATGCCGGTGCGGGCTAAGAAATTTAAAAAGTTTTAGCGCACCTTCATGGTCCTTACGAGGTACATCCTGCTTAAGATAGCGATGCTTTATAATAGAAATAAGCTTCTTTTGAACTCCCACAATCCCCACAGAATTGGGTTAGGAAATTCCATTTTCCGATAAGGAAAGAGGGACTTTTAAGACAAACAAACAAGATAGGCTTTCGACTTTCAACAAAACGTTTACTGGCTCAACTTCGCTTCCTTAAGCTCGACGGGAGGGGGGGGGGCGTCGGGGAGGTAGAGAGGGAGGATGGTGGGTGAGAGAAGCGCGAGGTATCTGGCCCCGCTCGCAGCTAAGCGTGCATGGCGGAAGGGGGGGGGGGGGGGGCGGTCTGCTGTGTTTCAATCGACACGCCGCCGTTACGCGCAGCCCCGAGCGCGGGCGCTGCCCTCTTGGGGAGAGAAGGGACGGAGGGGGGGAGAGCGCGGAGAAGAGGAGGAGGAGAAGATGTGCCGGCGATGCTCTCTTGGGGAAGGAAGGGAAGAGGGGGAGAAGGCGCTGAGAAGAGAAGGAGAAGAAGATATGTTAATTTAGACTTTTTATGTCTTTGAAAGAACCCTCTCGCCCCGCAGAATGCGAATCTCTCGATCGGAACGAGAAAAGGATGGGCTGGACAGGTTTGAGGCTGAAGTTGGGATATGGAGAGACTCAAGGATTTCCTTTCCGAATCGAAATTTGTGCCCGCCGAGAATTTTGGTTTTCGAGAAGTCGGGGGTGCACGAGGCGCAGTTTTTGGCGTGAGCCACGACTGGATGGAAGGAGTCCGGAGAGGAGATCTCCTTGGCGTGCTCCCGGAGACGGTCATTCACGCAGCGCCCCGTCTGACCGACGTACTCGTCCCGCGCACAAGAGGAATACTATTCACTTTTTCCTGTGCAGGTCGGAAGCACTACGCGTGTTTTTTTGTGCATGTGGGTGGGGGTTCTGGGTTGGCTACTCGCTTGCAAATGCCTCCCAATTTAAATTTGCATGTGAAAATAACTGGTGCCGAATTGATAAGGCGCTGCGGGGGAGGGACACGCGGGCGGCAGACGGGTCGAGGGTCTGCCGACAGCAGGATGACTGTGATGCACTAGGTCCACCGTACCCGCCTCCAGAGGCTGGCTAGCCTTCTGATCTTGATCGCAGGACTTTTGCAAGAGGAGGAATTAGACTGACATTTGGACTTAACGGTTTTTGAATTCCTTCTAGCCATCATTCAAACCGTTAAGTCCGTTGTCAGTCCTATTTCCTCCTCTTGCAAAAGTCCTGCGATCACAAGATCAGAGAAAGCCTGTCGCTGCAGGCCACCAGCCTCTGGAGGGCGGGCTACCCGGTGGACCTTTTAGATAACATCAGCAAGAAACTCATCCTGCTGTCGAGGAGCCGCCCAAAGGAGGCTCCTTCCGGGACCCGGTCTGCCCGCCCTGCGTGCATCCCTTGCTCCCACAACGCGGCACACCGACTCCGCGCGCTTTATATCAATTCGGCACCAGTTCTTTTCACATGCAAATTTAAATTGGGAGGCATTTGCAAGCGAGTAACCAACCCAGAACCCTCACCCACATGCACAAAAAAACACGCGCAGTGCTTCCGACCCTGCACAAGGAAAAGGTGAATAGTATTCCTCTTGTGCGCGGGGCCGAGTACATCGGTCAGACGGGGCGCTGCGTGAATGACCGTCTCCGGGAGCACGCCAAGGAGATCTCCCTCTCCGGACTCCTTCCATCCAGTCGTGGCTCACGCCAAAAACTGCGCCTCGTGCACCCCTGACTTCTCGAAAACCAAAATTCTCGGCGGGCACAAATCTTGATTCGGAAAGGAAATCCTTGAGTCCTCTCCATATCCCAACTTCAGCCTCAAGCCTGTCCAGCCCATCCTTTTCTCTTTCCGATCGAGAGATTCGCATTCTGCGGGGCGAGAGGGTTCCTTCAAAGACATAAAAAATCTAAATTAACATATCTTCTTCTCCTTCTTCTCAGCGCCTTCTCCCCTCTTCCCTTCCTTCCCCAAGAGAGCATCGCCGGCACATCTTCTCCTCCTCCTCTCCTCCGCGCCCTCCCCCCCTCCTCCCTTCTCTCCGCAAGAGGAGCAGCGCCCGCACTCGGGGCTGCGCGTAACGGCGCAGCGTGTCGGTTGACACACGCAGGCCCACCTTCCGCCATTCACGCTTTGCTGTGAGCAGGCTCGCAGCTTTTCTTACCCACCATCCTCCTCTCTACCTCGCCGACGCCCCCCGTCGAGCTTCAGGAAGCCAAGTCGAGCCACTAAAAGTTTTGTCGAAAGTCGAAAGCCTGAGTCGTCTGTTTGTCTTGAATGTCTCTCTTTCCTTATCGTAAATTAATGACCAACACGCTCAACCATCTACGAAATTCCATTCCACACAAACGAGGCGTACTCTAGCTGTGACCTTGCTAGAGAACAGTACAATGTGAGAAACGCAGACGGGTTTTTAAACTCTTTCGTTCCATAACATGCGGCACCCAAAGTGTAGAGAGACGGGTTGCCAACCTTTGTTACGTGGCTATCGAACCTAAGGCTTGAGTCAAACATGACACCGAGATCTTTCATTTCATCGACACCAGACAGCATTTCGCCGTGGATATTATATAAACAAGAGGAATTATGCGTCTTACGAGAAAAGTCATGACCTTTGTTTTAGAACGGTTGAAACAAAGATCATTACCTGAGCGCCATCCTTAGAAGGAACTTGCGTCTTCCAGAAGCTTGGTGCAATCCTCTGGCGTCACTATTTCCTTGTAGATTTCTATATCATCAGCGTATTGAAGAAACATGAAATTTGAAAAAACACGGAAGACATCATTTACAAAAATTGAAATCAAAAGGGGACCTAAGGCAGATCCCTGAGGACACCAGAGCATGTCTTGTACAACGGAGATGACGCATTGCTGACACGTACGTATGCGTTTCTGTTGCACAAACAGCTCTTCCGCCACTCAAATAATGAGCCGCACACACCGTAGGTGCAACGCTGAGACAATAGCATCATGTGATTAACAAAATCAAAAGCCTTACTCAGGTCAAAGTAAATAACGTCGAGCTGGCCCTGTTATAGACCACCCGAGCTGTGGTCGGCGGTAAAAGTTACAAGATTAGTGGTTGTTGATCTGCCAGAGATAAAGTCGTGTTGCTTTGGAATTACTACGCTGCGAAACTTGAAAGGCAGGAGTTGACGGAATACCATTTCGAAAAACTTTGAAAATAAAGAAAGAAGGGAAATAGGCCGGTAGTTAAGAACATCACCATTATTTCCCGACTTCAGGACCGGAACCACAACTGCGGTTTTCCATATTATGGGCAATATTCCACTGTTTAAAGAGTTATTAAATATTGTGGATAGTATGGGTGGGAACAGTTCATAAAAAAGTTTTCACAATTGCGGTTGGTATACCGTCGTGACCAGGAGATAATGTGCTTTTCATTGGCGTCGTGCAAAGCTCGACACATTGTTCGTTGACATGGAGGCAATTCGCCAGTTCGCTGAACTCAGACGGGTTGAGCAACGCGGTGCATGTGGAGTCCGTACTATTCTTGTAAACCGACCTAAAATGGTCTGCAAACAACTCTGCCACGCACCTCCCATCTCGCCCGAGGTCCAAAAGAGTGTCAGACCTAACATTCGTTCCTCATTGCGATCTAGCGTATCTTCAGAATTTCTTCGAATTTTTAACCAAATCCGATTCTACCGCATCATGTTGCGTTTTGCATTCTGCGCTCAAATAACTTCTTACACTGTTTTCCACAACCCTCAATTCAGCTTTCCAATCTGTAAGATAATAATATAATAATAATAATAATAATATATAATATATAATAATAATAATAATAATAATAATAATAATAATAAATATTTTTTGTACGCACTGCATGCAATAATGTGGTAAGGCCGGTTCGTCAAAGCCAGCAAGGGCTTGTGTGACTGAACCAAAGTAGCACTGGTGACAGAATAGTCTCAAAAAAGAAAAAGAAGAAAAGAAAAAAAGATGGGAGGACTTGAGTGAAAGAGACGTCAGTTGTCACGATAAAAAAACAATCACGAAAACTAAAAGTCAAACTGAAGACACACGGAAATCACACGAATGTCACATGGAAGTCACACACAAGCCTGAAGCTTTTGTCAAGCACGCATGTTGTATAAAATATTAATAAAAAACTGCAAGATTTATAACAGCTTCGAAAGTTCAGTTAGCGTTGAAAGTAATAAAAAGAGGGCTCAGAGAGCGAACATTTTTTAAATCGAGAATGAACCCCCCCTTCCCCTTTTTAGCAATGGACAAACTAATGATCTATGTATCCTCGTCATTCCAGTAGACATGGCGCAAAGCTTTTCTAAGCTTCTTCTTGGATGCAATGACTGAAAAACGGGGCGGCAAAGAATAAATATATGCGGAACATAAGATGATCGCATGTCTTTAGCATACGCGAGTGTAGCAACTCGTAACGAGGTATCGTGAACCCTTGCGCAACTGCCGTGAGACCGGAGCGAAGCGATTTAAATTAATATTCTAGTTGTGACTGAGAACTACTGTGTTCAAGAAGAAAGATTGAAAATCGAGAATTAAGAGCGTTTGGAAATATTAAAATTGGAGGACGTAAGATTATAGCATACATTTCTTAGATTTCCCTTCAAGATGGCATTCACTTTCGTTTGTTATAAGCTCGAGCATTGGCCAAAAATAGTTACATCATGGCGTAAGTTGCTGTAAGCTAAAGAATAGGCAATACGCTTGAAAACACCAAAAGGCATAAATGTATTGATATGATAAAGTAAGCAGGAAACACTTCTTAGTTGTGCACATATTTTTGTGAGATGAGAGTTCCATGATAGGTCCGAATTTAAGAGTATTCCAAGGTATTTTATGGTATCTGAAGAAGGAATTTTATCACGGTGGCATATGACACGTTCTGCTGTGTGTAAGAAAAAAGGAATATCTAAAGAAACAACTTTTAGAGGACTATGAAAGGAGACGAGCTTCGTTTTAGAGATATTTATATCCATTAGATTACAATTAAACCTTTCCATTAGTTGATTTAAAAAACGTAGGAGCATCTCTATTGATGTTGAATAGGAGAGGTAACGCATCAGTAACATGAGTTGTCATCAGCGTATTGGTACAGAATACAGTCGGAAACTGCAGTACATATCATTGACATAAATATTGAATAATAGAGGTGAAAGGGCAGATCCTCGTGGAACACCAGATATTACAAATACCTTAGAACTATGCAAATCGGATTACCGGAACCATTTGTGAGCGCTCAGATCAGAAACCCTTCAGTAGCAACAAGAAAGGACCACGGAAGCCTATGGCTGAAAGTTCGTTGAGTACAATGGAGTAGCTAACTGTATAGAATGCTTGATACGTCAGAAAGCATGCACAAGTATATAGTTGTGATCGAAGCCATCAATTGATGTCGTCCGAAAAGAGAGCCCGGGGAAGCTGTATGCCTCGGCTGGCAATGAAGCCATACTAATTTGTAGACGTTAAGTTGTATTTTTCTACAAACGAAGAAATGTTGATGTAATAATAATAGTAATATTAATAATAATGTTTATTTTGCACTAAAGTGCGTGATGCAGGAGACTACAGAAAAAGCTGTCAAATAAGGCAGCTTGACAAAACCAAAAGCCGCCATGCTGGCTGCTTTGCAGCAAACATAACACAGATAATAAATTATACGTAATAGACGTAAAAGTGAAACATAGTAACTATTCTATTTGCACACAAAATATAATAAACTGTACATAATAGAAATAAAATTAACACATAGTGACAGGTTCTTTGATTCACACACAAACATATTTATTTATTTATTTATTTAAAATACCCTCAAGGTAATAATACATTGAAGAGGGGAGTGGACATCAAAATAATAATTACAATGTGCACATGTTAGTTAGAACCCTCTTAAACAAAACAATATCAGTAATGTTAGCTATTGAGGCGGGAAGGTGGTTCCAATCCAATGATGTTTGGGGAATAAAAGAATATTGAAACAACGAAGTTTTAAAATTTGGCATACCGACTTTATGACTATGATCAATGCGAGCAGAGATGTAGAATGGTGGGATAATTAGTTTACGACGAAGGTCAGCATTTTGATGAAATATTTTATGGAAAAGACACAAACGAAAGATTTTACGGCGATGCGTTAGTGATGGCAGGCCTAAAGAGGTTTTCATGGTAGAAACGCTGGCAGTGCGGTGATAGTTCGACATGATAAAACGGGCTGAACGGTTTTGGACAGATTCAATAAGGGAAATTAGTGAAGAGTGTGAGGGGTCCCACACAGCGGCAGCATATTCTAATTTTGGGCGGATTAGAGTTTTGTACATGGTTAGTTTCAGGGAGGACGGAGCGAGAAAGAAATTTCTTTTAAGGTATCCTAACATACGATTAGCATTGTTAATCACGTATTCGACATGAAGTTTCCAAGAAAGGTTAGACGTTATATGAACACCAAGGTATTTGTAACTTGACACTGATGCGAGAGGCTTACTGTTAAGGTGATAAGTGTGAGACAGAGATGAACCACGTGATATTCTCATATATTTACATTTGTCAGTGTTTAGTTCCATTAGCCACTGGTTACACCATAATGATATCTGGTTAAGGTCTGATTGTAGAAGTAATGTGTCAGATATGTCAGTTATTTTTCTATATATTACGCAATCGTCAGCAAACAGGCAGATGGAAGAAGAGATGTTCAGTACCAGGTCATTAATGTAAATAAGAAACAGTAGCGGGCCAAGCACGGAGCCCTGTGGAACACCTGAATTGACTGGAACAGTGCGAGAATTGGTATTATTAGCAGTGACGAATTGTAGGCGGTTAGTTAAAAAGGCGTGGATCCAGTTAAGTATGCGTGAGTCGATGTTAAGTGATTGCAATTTATGAAGTAGTAGCTTGTGGGAAACTTTATCAAATGCTTTTGAAAAATCTAAAAGACACAATCAGTTTCATAATGGTCATCAAGAGAGTGATGGAGATCATATGTGAAGGATATTAGTTGCGTCTCACATGAGAAATGTTTTCTAAAGCCATGTTGTGAAGTAGTAAAGAAGTCATTAGATTCAAGAAAGTTAACCAACTGCGAGTAGATGACGTGTTCAAAAATTTTGCAAGGCACACTGGTTAAAGAAATCGGGCGATAATTGAGCGGATTATGTTTTACACCAGATTTGTGTAGAGGAACCACCTTCCCAACTAACCAATCGCTCGGGAGTACGCCAAGGTTAAGGGACTGCGTATAAATGCTTGAGAGAATTATAGAACAATACACATTACAATTTTTTAAAAACTTGCTGTTGATTCCATCAATTCCGGCACATGATGAAAGTTTCATATTGTTAATAATTCCAGTCACACCAATATCGTCTACTGTTACAGGGTTCATCGGTAAAAAAGAAGTGGATGACAATGCAGGTATTCGGTTGACATCACAGGCTGAAAATGACATACTGAAAACATCGTTTAGCACCGTTGCACAATCAGCAAAAGATATACTTGTACCATCAGAAGACTGAAGACTAATATCAGACTGAAAGTTGGGATTAATGACACTCCAAAATTGTTTAGGATTAGTTGCTAACATGGTAGGCAGGGTGTGATTATAAAAATGTGATTTTGTTTCCTTAAGAGTTGACGTGTAATCGTGTTCAGCTTTGTGGTACGCTGCCCATCGAGCGTCTGTGGACGATCGCTTGGCAGCGCGAAACAATCTTTTCTTCCTGTTTCGCAGTCGTCTCAGATTAGCGTTAAACCAAGGTGAGTTAGTGTTGCAACGAATTTTTTTAGAGGGTATGTATTTTTCTGTTAAAAATGCTACAACATTTTTGAACAACACCCAATTTGACTCCACGGAGCGATCTGAAAAATTAGGTAAGTAGTCATCAAGAAACTGGGACAGTTCTGAGTTAATTGACGTAAAGTCAGCTCGGCTATAATCACGAATATGTTTTATGGTTACCTTAGGAGTTACTAATGGAATGCGAAATGAAAGGTGTAGAACTAAATGGTCGCTTAGAGACGGCAGATAGGTTATTGTTGATATGACGTTTGGATGTGTTGTTAGGACGAGATCAAGAATATTTGAGGATTGAGGTGTAACTCTAGAAATAAAGGAAAACAGCGCGCAAACGACAAGGACGGGAGGAAAAAGGAGTACACAGGACGTGCGCTGACTGGCGACTGAATATTTATTGAAAAGGACCCAACAGAAAGAAAACACCCACAAAAAAACACTCGCATCAACACGTGTCCACTGAGCGTAATCTCCTATACTTATGTAAATACACAGAAGTTTGACTCACGGAGTTCTGTTCGCCCTCCTTCTTTATTTCATACGCTTCTAAGATTTCCCGACGGCGGCTGTTTTTATCAGCTCCCCTCCTCATGATTGTGATGTTATTGAAATCAGGATGACATTTGCATATTCCGCAGTGCAGGGGCAAATGCCCTCCTGCTGTTGAAAGTCATCATATTCGGCAGAAGATCTGCCTGGTTGGGTGAGAGTTAAAAGTCCGAAAATGTATCTCCAACCAAAATTTGAAAGGCAACCCGACGTTTCAAAACCAACTCGGTTTTCTTCTTCGCATGGGGTGACTGAAGACGCGGACGGCAGCTCCTGGCTCTGCCTCTTCGTCGTCAAGCAAAGAAAGGGAAAGAAAAGAAAAAAGGAAAGAGAAAGGAATTAAAAATTGTAAGATAACTTTTGCTATGGAGATGGTCGTCTCTTCAGCTTTTCTGTCAGGTCACGGAGGCCATGCGCGTGCACAGAGGGCAAAGCGCCAGCGACCTGTTTAGGTTTCCCCGCGTGGTGCTGGATCTGACAGATTCCAGAAGAGTCGTCTTCGAAAGGGTAGTGCTCTGTGTCCAGCACGTGCGCATTCGCGAAGTCAATGCGATGGTCTAATTACCGGTTGTCAGACGGCGTTCTAAAAGCTCCTTTTCACTGAGCTCCGCTGAAGATCGGCCGATCAGCTCGCGATGCGTGCTGAGTGCGCACGTGCTCTGTGTGCGCACGCACGTGCTCTACTGTTGCGCTGGTTCGCCGATTTATAAGAGACGTGATGTGCTACGCTCGCCGTCTGACAGGGGTACTGAAAGGCATCGCAATGTTCGGCGATGGCGCTGCGCTCGCTGTCAAACTTCCGCCACGTCGTTCTTGTGTCTGGCAGGGTACGCTCCGGAAAGTTCTTCGTCTCGCCGTAGGCAGGGTTGCGGGGCACTCTGCGCAAGGAATGGTGTAAACCACGCCCGTGCCCTTTCTTTTGGTAGGCGATCTTTCGGTCCTTGTGCCTTGCGGCCTTCCGAGTGTGGACGTGGGCTTGTAGGACACCAGAATGCCTTCCTGCTACTGGGACCCGTGCGAGCGCCTCCGCTGGTTCCGCTTTACGTAGGGAACGCTGATGCGCGCGACTCGATGGGGCTGCTCTTTCTGCCATTGGCATCTGGACTTTGTCTGGCGATACCTTGGCGTCGGGCGATGCGCTCAATAAAGCTACTGGAGTAGCCATTTTTCTTCAGGTCTTCAATTATGGTCTTCTTCTCCTTCTTGCGTATCGGTTCCGACAGAGCAGACAGTCGTTGCCCTACGAGGAGGGTCGAGACTCCCCGAGGCACATATGACTCGTTTGGATGGTTGGAGTCAAAATCGAGGTAGCGTCCGGTGTGTGTTGGTTTCCGGTACACCGTAAACGTCAGGTCTTTTACCCTCGATCGGTTCACCCCGCACATCAAGGAACGGCAAGGTGCCATTCGTCTCATGTTCCACGGTAAATTCGAATATGCGGCTCGATAGAATTGAGGTGTGCCAAAAAATTAGTCACGTCCAGTTTCTTGAGAATGCAGAAACAATCATCCACATAGCGCATGAATACTTTGGGGCTGTTGGGAAAAGACCTCCCAGCGCTTTTTGCTCGATGGTCTCCATCATTGAGGTTCGCCGTTGTAGCGGCCGAGATGGCCGCACCCATTGCGGTGCCACTGACCTGTTTGAAAAGCTCCCCTTTGAAGGTGAAGTATGTGCTGCCGAGACAAAAACTCGAGCAGACGGCTGCAGTTCCTCCACCCAGTGAGGTTGGTTCTTGTGGTCAAGGAGCTGTCTTTTTCGAGGGCTTCGCGGGCTGCAGCAGCTGCAGGGGAACTGGGACACCCGTGAAGAGACACCACGTCGAAAGACACCATGAGTTTTGTCATCGATCGCTGAGAACGCATGTTGCGAGGCCGCGCTCCACGAAGTGGCCATAATTTTCTGCATGGGTCGACGTGTTTCCGACGAGGAGACCAAAAGTCGATGAAGATAACTGGATAGCGCCCGAAGCGGTGAGGTTGTACAAGTCCACAATAGGTCGTACCTTTGACGCGTTTACGAGGACTACTAAGGTCAGTGGCACCGCCCAGTGGGTGCGGCCATCTCGGTCACAGCGCAGCGAACACTCTCGATGGAGACAATCGCGGCAAAAAGCGCTGAGGTCTTTCCCAACAGCCCCAAAGTATTCATGCTGCTATGCGGATGATTGTTTCTGCATTTCTCAGAGAGAGCTGGGCGCGACTAATTTTTTGGCACACCTCAATTCTATCGAGCCGGCCATTCAATTTTTACCGTGGAACGCCGAAGGGGCGAATGGCACCTTGCCGTTCCTTGATGTGCAGGTGAACCGACGAGGGCGAGATCTGGCGTTTACGGTGTACCGAAAACCGACACACACCGGACGCTACCTCGATTTTGACGGCCAGCCACTCAACCGAGTCGTCAAGGCCTCAGTCGGTTTCGACCACTCGCTTCGTGGGGCAACGACTATGCTCTGCTCGTCGGGAAACCGATAAAAGAAGGAGAAGAAGACCATAGTGAAGACCCTAAGAGAAAAATGGCTACTCCGGCGACTTTATTGAGCGCATCGCGCCGACGCCAAGGCCATCGCCGGAACGAACCGGAATTGCCAATAAGAAAGAAAGACAGCCCCATCGAGTCGCGCGCATCCAGCGTTCCCTACGTAAAAGGGAACCAGCGCCGAGGCGCTCGCACTGGTCCCTGCTGGGGAAGGTATTCTGGTGTCCCACTGGCTCCACGTCCCTGCCCTCGGAAGGTTTATGCCAAGTTCCGAAGATCGCCTACCAAGAAGGGCTGGAGCGTATGCCGTTTACCGTTCCGCGCGCAGGTGCTTCCTCATCGGACAGACGAACGCTCCCCGAGCGCATCCGCCAACACAAGGACAGCGACGTGCGGAAGTTTGACAGCGAAGCCTGGCGCCATCGCCGAGCATTGCGGCGATGCCGCTTGGACCATCGCATTACGACTCGCGAAGATGCACCGTGCTGGAGCGCGGCACGAATCCTCGGGCGGCCTTTTTCTTGGAGTCGTGGCAGATCCAGCACGCGCCGGGAAGCCTAGGCAGGTCGCTGGGCGCACTTTGCCCTCTCCTGTGCACGCGCATGGCCTCCGTGACCTGACAGAAAAGCTGAAGAGACGACCAGCTCCATAGCAAAAAAGTATATTTACAATTTTTAATTTCTTTTCTTTTCCCCTTTTTCTTTTCTTTCGCTTTTTCATATGCATATGTATATGTAGCACGAGGCGAGGTGCAGAGCTGCTGCTGTGCATCGCGTGCCTTCAGTCACCCCTGAAGAAGAAGGCGAGTTGAGTTTTGAACGTCGGGTTGCCTTTCAGAAGTTCGGTTGGAGATTCATTTTCGGACTTTTAACTCTCACCCGCAGACGGGCAGACTTCTGCCGAATATGTTCGCTTTCAAGTCTTTACTGTGACTTCCGGACCGGAGACAGCACAGCTAGCGGCAGTTTGTATTCGCACAGCATTTCAGCCTACAGAATCTCTCGACTTCACGGGTGTGCAGATATGAACCTTATTGTTCACGAAGCCTCCGTCTCCAGCGCCTCGTCCACACAGAGGAAGGGCACAAGATCGTGGCGCAGGCAGAAACAGATTGGTAATGCATTAAGTGCCAGACCACGATTACGAAGAAAATGGGCCTTGCCTCCTTTGCTTCGCACTTCGCTTATCGAGCACCGCATCCCGGACGTATTCCAGCACACGGCACCACAAGTGTCGCATCTACTGCTTCGGATAAACGACGGACTTCTCAGAAGAAGATTTCAAGGCCTAACAAGATCGGACAATTCAAGCCGAGCACCATTGACATAAACTTTGTCAGAACCTCTCCTCTCGACAACTCTCGCCATTACTTGCCCCGGTGCGGTCTTAATAAGGACACGGATTCAATGGGCCGCGACGGCCGCCTGCCAAAAATGGATGGTTGCAAAGCTGGAGGACGGAATTGCGCCGCTAGACCTAGCATCCGGGATGGAGTGCGGCAAGGCAGTGGGCATCCTTTCAAGAAGCTCCCACAGCAGCAACGACACAACCGGCGGAGGGTGCTTGCAAGAAGCTTTCGCGAATACGGGGTGTGCTTCTGCCGGCCGACAAGGGAAGTCGACCGTCGTCCTGGACCGGGAAATTTATACGAGGAAAAGTACAGGACGCGCCCAGCATGCTGCGAAGAGCTCAAGAAAGATCCTACTGCCCACAGGTTCAGAGGAACTTGAATAAATCCCTGGCAGAGATTTTCGAAAATACCACGGTCAAACCTGCACGACTTATTTGCAGGAAGAGCTCGTTCCAATTTACCGGCCTTCCAGAATCCACAAACCTAACGTGCCTCTACGTCCCATTGTGGACTTTACAACCTCGCCCCCAGAACTGTCAATTTATGTTACTGACTGTCCCCTCGTCCGACGATCGTACATGTAGAAAAATTCTGGCCACTTCGTCAGGCGCGCCTCGCAAATACATCTCAGCGACGATGACACCATGGTGTCTTTCGACGTGGTGTCTCTCTTCACACCCGTGTCCCAGTTCCCCTTGCAGTTGCTGCAGCCGCAGAAGCCCTCGAAAAAGGCAGCTCAACAAGCCACAGAACCAACCTCACTGTGGAGGAACTGTGCCGTCTGCTCGAGTTTTTGTCTCGGCCTTTGCTTTCACCTTCAAGGGAGCTTTTCAAACAGGTCAGTGGCACTGCAATGGTGCGGCCATCTCGGTCACAACGGCGAACCTCACGATGGAGACGAAGTGGTAAAAGCGCTGGTCACTTGCCTTCGAAATGATGCCATGTCATGGATGATTGCTGCCATTCTCAAAGCTGGACGTGACAATTTTTGGCACACCTCAATTCTATCGAGCCGGCCATTCAGGTACCGTGAACAGACGAATGGCTGCCGCGGTGATTTCGCCTTGATGTGCAGGTGAACCGACGAAGAAATTTAAAGATCTGACGTTTACAGTGTGCCCGTCGCCCACCAGACAACACCTCGGTGTACAGCTCAACATCCAACAGTCCTCTGAGGCCTCAGTGATTGAACCTTGCCCACACTCCTTCGTGCGTGCGCCCCCACGACCTGCTCGTCGGAAACCGATAAAGGAGAAAGAAGACCATAGTGAATTCTAAGAAAAGTATTATTGTTCTCCGTGGCTTTATTGAACGCATCACCCGTTTCCAAGTGCATCTGCGAGACAAACAGATACCAATGAGAAAAGTGTGGCTTATCCAGTGCGCTATTAAACGATTCCTGCATAAAGGGAACCAGCGAAGGCGCTCGCACGCGTCCTAACGCAAGGAAGACATTCTGGTGTCCCTGACGTCACCTCGGAAGGTTTATGCCAAGACCGAAAGATCGCTACAAAAAGAAAGGGCTGGTGTCGTTTACACCATTCCTTGCGCCAAGTGCCCCCGCAGCCTACATCAGTAAAGGCGAAGAACTTTCCAGGCGTATCCGCCAGCACAAGAGCAACGTGCGGAAGTTTGTAGCGAGCGCAGCGCCATCGCCGAACATTGCGATGCCTTAGACCATCGCATTGACTTCGCCAGTGCGCACGTGCTGGACACGGCCAGGCCCTGAAACCGACTTTCTTAAGGTCTTCCAGATCCAGCACACAGAGAGGCCAAACAGGTCGCTGGGCGCTGCCCTCTGTGTACGCTGGCCTCCGTATTACAAACAGAAAAGCTGAAAGGACGACCATCTCCTGTAAAGTTATTTTACAATTTTTATTTTCTTTTCTTTTCCTTTTTCTTTTCTGCTTTCTTGCTTGAAGACGAAGGTTAGGGCTGCTGCTGTGTCCGCACGATGCCGCTGAGTCACCCCTGAAGAAGAAACCAGGTTAGTTTTGAAACGTCAGGTTGCTGGTACGGTTGGAGATACATTTTCGAACTTTCCCTCTGCTGTTAGACGAAGCGACCAGTCATGTTCACGTGCCTTTCATTTTACATAACGCCCCGTTTGCCCGTGTAAACTCTTCACAGCTTAAGCAGGATCTCTGCCACCATCAATGTTGCAATCCACATACTTCTTTCTAATAATAATGGTTTGTTGTGTTCCCCTCATAATACTTTAGAACAAGGTGTGCCAGCTTACTCTAGTAGGCTCCGTGGTCAGTTGAGAAAAGTTGAAGTCAGAACACAGGTCAAGAAACTCGTTAGTTTCAGATGAGAAAGGGTTAGACACAGGGCTTTTGTCGGACCAGATAATGTTGGGATAATTAAAATCACCCATTAATAAAATTGGCACTCCTGGATACTGAACGACAATTTGGTTAATACAATTATGCAACAAATTCACAAATAAAGAGCTGCTAGCTGGAGGTCGATAGCACACACCGATAATGGTTTGTTTGTGCTTAATATTTAGGCAAACCCAAACAATCTCAAGTTCGCAGGCTACGATGACAGGGCGAGAAATTATCGAATCGGCAACGGCCAATAAAACACCACCGCCGCTTCTGTCACGTCTGTCACAGCGAAATGTATTGAATCTTTTTTGACAATGAAATAATTCACTATCAGTTACTTTGCTAGATAGCCACGTTTCAGTTAGAGCGATGACGTCTGCATTGCATGAATCAGCAACTGAGCACAATTCTTCACGTTTACGGATTAGACTACGAATGTTAGTAAATAAGATTGACATATTTGAAAAAGGCAAACGCTCTTCGCTACTCCTTGCTGGTTGTTAGGATGACGCGGAAGGAGACGATACAGTTTGAACAGCAGATCGGGATGACGTAGCAGAAGCATGGCGACTAGGTGAGTCTATTTCGCGAATGCTGTCGTCGATGTCGTTGTAAATAAAGCACTTGTTATTTACAAATAGTTTCTTATAACTTAGCTTGAATGTATTTCCCTGACCTTTTCCATACTCCAGAAGTTTTCGTCGGGCTAAACGCGTCGAAAAGCTAAAGTCTTCCGAAACAGACACGGGGCTAGTTTTTAATTTAGACTTAATCTGCAGAATAGCTTCTTTGGTTTTAAAGGATTGGAATTTTACTAAAATGGGTCGATTTTTTGCGGTTACGAAATTCCCCAAACGGTGAGCACGCACAATTTGTTCCCGTGAAATACTAAACGAAGCTGAATCTGAGAGTAGACGAATGACTTTATCTTCTGCCTGGGCCCACGTTTCACCAGCGCAATCATCCACCCCATGAAACACAAGATTGTCTCTGCGTGTCTGGTCTTCCATTTCGTCTAATCTGGTGCGCAAAAGATAATTCCCCCGTTCAACGCTCTGAACGGCTTGATGGTTACCGGCCAACTCGCGGTGTAGTTCGTCGATTGATGCAGCCTTCACCTCAATCGCGGAAACCCTTTTACCGATATTTGTAACCGTGGCTTGTAGCTGTTCCTGGTTTGCTTTTAGATCGTTAATCGAGCTCAGTATATTATTTTGCCCTTGCTCAACCCTCTGAGTACGCGCATTCATATCTTGCATTAACCGCATCATTTCATCAAGCTGCTTAGCTAGTTCAGCATTAGTTGGTCCAGGGTTGGTCTCGACATCGCCACAAAGCAGCAATAACAACACTCTGAACAACTTCACCAAAGCTTCTGGGCATGGAAGCACTACAGTACAAACGTCATTTGATTTATAATAACAATCGTCATTTTTACCAACCTGCAGGGTAAGAAGAAAGTAGTTGACGATGTGCATCTTTGGCGTGCTTCCATGCCCACTGAAGATCCACGGTGGCGAGGGCGGTCTTGGCGATAGCGATAATGCCGGTGACGATGTTGCTGTCCCGGAATGGCAGATGTGAAGCTGATTGGTGACGGTCGCGGGGATTTCGTCGGGTGGTTTGTCGTTTTCGTCCTTGAAAGTCATGGAACCGTTGACGAGCGGGACTCCATCCAGGTTAATTGAATCCCTTGCTCCAGTCAAGTTGGCGTCCAAGAAGCCAGGATCGAGACCAAGGCCCGTTCCGCTCGAAAACTGCAGGGTAAGAAGAAAGTAGTTGACGATGTGCATCTTTGGCGTGCTTCCATGCCCACTGAAGAAATATTGAACTAATAGAAGTTCAGGAACAAAGTTGTACCCGTATTTTTTTATTTTTCTCTTTCCACTATAAGAGTTTAAAGCCGTATGAAAAGGTTACGCAATTTCTTAAAATACATATGTCCCGGTTGAATATTTCTGTCATGTAATTTATTTAATAATCTTGGTATTTTTTGTATCATTTCTAAGCCGTATGTTATTCCGCAGGTGGCGATTTTTCGAAGCTCATTTTTTCGCGTGTTGTGTAGTGTAACATGTGTTCTTAGTTTTGCTAAGTTTCTTAAAAGGTAAACGATAACTCTCGTTTGTTGCTTATATTGCTTGCAGAGGTGGAAATTATACATTTTTGTTATCGGCATTAGAATATACTTCATAAATAAAGATTACGTGTGATGGTGATTTCGCACCTCTTCTACCATTCTTAACAACCTTTTTTGTAATATATATGTTTTCAGCGGATTTTCTTCTGTGGACGAAGCCGAAACTAAATGACGGTAGTTGAGTCTTTTATAAAATAGTGAATTATATCTTAAGGTCATGATGTTACGTTGGATTATATACCTATTCTGATATGTCACGCCGAGTATCTGTGACAGTTTAGCTATCCCAGAATTTATACGATGTTACGCTGCCAAATCGCCTCCCGTTTTCCTGCTGTCTTGACTCTCGTTCTTCATTTTGTTTGGCACAGGTTCGCCCCATTAAACTTTCAGTCTGAAACGGGAGTTTCGCCGCTTCTGGTCCTGTCATTCGTGACTATATAAGAACAACATAAGCTTCTATTGTTGTTATACGTATTGGTTTTATGGTTATAAATATAATATATTTATTTTGATTATAATTATATTGTATATATAGATAGGCATGTGAAGGGGTTAGGGGTTATTTTGTTGTTCTAAAGTTTTTCTTCCTATTCCTATTTTTGTTCTGGAAAGTGCACCACTCTAAAGGCGTCATGCTGTTTGTGGGCCACTCAAAATGAATGATTGAATAAATCCTTTCACTATTATTTTATTTACAATATTTACATAATTAAAAACTTTAGGCGTTTGTAGCTGCGCCGGTGGGTGCTGGAGTTCGTCAAACGAGTAGCTGGATTCGCGAGCCGAAGGAGACGCGCCAGCTTGTCTTTTCCTCGGCCACTTGTCGCGAATCGCTATATGTGTATAAGCGTGTTTCAGTTGTACGAAATCTGGGCGTTTGCTTAGATAGTGAAATAACAATTTCAGAGCACGTGACATATTTCAGCAATACATGTTACCGTTCATTCGGCCCGAACATCAGAGTGACTCGCCAGTTTAAGAGCAATTCTTGCTTCTTACATCCTCATTAATCGCTCATCTTGCCTAAATTATATTTCTCTAGCGTGGTATAGAAGTCGTTGAATCACACAATCCACATTAAAATTGAAGATATACAGAAAGAGTTTTGTCTGAACCCCTTCTGTTTTCATTGGTTTATTTTAGAGGACCATACGCTATCATCGTGTATTCGATTTCTCAGAGTCGAAAAGCCTATAGGACAGCTTGAACGTATCAAGTGGTCGTTGAATGCATCGGCTGTGATGAACAAGCCTGAGGTAGATGTATTTTTGCATGAAAAGATCACCATACGATTTCTGAAGAAACCTTTCGAAGAAATGTTTTTTTTCTTCAAAGCGAGGATTTTTGTGTAGAAAGACTCCATGTAAACTCTTAATCCTTCAACTTACGTGCTTCCACAGTTTACAGCAGACCGTATGTAACTGTTTTATTGATAACGTTGTGCGCAATTTTTTTTCCACCGAGTGCATATTTTCTAAAGATACAGTACTTCGGAAACACTTTCAGTAATGTTTTTTCGACTATGTTGTGTCTAATGTGTTCTTTAAGAAATTTTGTATTGTTTTTCCAACAAACAATGCATCCATGCGATATGTCGTCTGACGATTGGTGCACCCTTCCTTGATCCCACAGACTGCATAGGAGCACCAAAAAGTTAAAAAATATAAGAAGGAACAACAAGCTGATCAGAAGTGAACAAAGGGTAACAGCACAAATATTGACTCACACACTCAGACCACAAGCACACCGTCGAAAAAGAACTTCTCAGGTCGCGCTATCAACTCTGGTTTCTATTTTTCTGTTCCATCTTTACATTGGTTAAAAAGAGATAACGAAGAAAGAGAAAACCTTGTTATCACACTTCGTTGCTTTCTTGCTGCAGCTAAGACAACTCTTATTCTGCGTGGTATTTCGTCCTCGTCTAAACGATTTCAAAGTCTAACACACTTGTTATCTTCGAGTAGACTCAAAGTATAAAAACTCCTTCTCGGAAAGTGATACAGAAGGTTTACTTTTACATGTGTCACTCTACTTCACGATACTTCACGATACGGAGGTAGACAGAAATACTAACCAGAGCTGATAATCAGCGCGACGAAAGAGGTTCTTTTCTAACGGTGTGCGTTTGGTCTGAGTGTGTGAGCCAACTTTTGCGCTGCTACCGTTAAGTCATGAATAGCCAACTCGTTAAAGCCTCCATCCTAAGGTGATAAGAAGTTTCTCAAAACTTCTTATAAATTTTCTATTGTTATATGTTCTTATAAAGTTATTTATGCTCTTATATGATCTTATTTGATCATATGCGTTTATTACACAGAGACATTCTTTATACATATAGAATTTTCTGACTAGGGGTGAAAGTAAGACGACTTCGTACGCTTTGCATTTTGATAGGTTCTCTACAGGGAGTCCGTCATTTATGCGTATATATACCGCAGGTGTACCCAGTTCTTCTCCAGTTTGTTACGCGGATAGGTACACCAATAGCTTTCTTGATCAGCACATTTCGGTCTTATTTAGATATGCTAAACGCCGTGATATTTAAGATACATTTCCATACTAATTTAAAAAGGCAAAACAACAACTTCTTTACCTTTGTGAATACCATTTCAAATCAATCATTGACCGTCATCATCGAAAATAAGACGCATTAGTCTCCATTTCCACATAATGACAGTCACATAAAAACTTAGAGAAAACCGAGCACCGTTCGCCCCCTGAACCTGCAGGTAGAACAAGCGGTCACTTCATCTTGTACCTATAAAATGTCTCAGAGGGACACTCATATGAATAAAAGAAACCTTTTTTGGGCGTAGATTGAAAACAGATTTGTTTCATGTTTCCACTACATTTTTTTGTGCGATACATACGCTATTAGGCGCCATTTAGGTTAAGGTCAAGCCCCTCCCACAAATCAGTTGCCCCGCCCATTACTACTGGATTGGCTTGGCTGCTAGGTGGAACACGCCCCCAAGCCTATTGTCTCCCTTTCGTGACATCCGGTGCGTCTTGTGTGGTGTCTGACACCACCGGCTAGTCCCGCCAGCAGACGCGCGGTAACCTCCGGTTTCATCTGCTACTGCACCGCCGTATCTCGTCGTCTGCAATGCCCGTAAAACACGTACAGACCCCGGCAATATGAAAGACCCACTGGGAGCGCGTGGCCGAGGCCGTGGCTGGCTGGGGCGCTGCGAGCGCTCCGGGCAATTCCATTCAGCTTCGAGGGGAGTACGCTAAAGCCGGGGACACATTTGCAAAAAAAAGCCGAATTTTGTGCGAAAACCGCACACGAAAATCGCACGGCAGCTAGGCTCCTCCCCTTTTCCGAAAATCGGGTGCGGTTCGCGAGATCTGCAGCGCCAGATATTTTCGCACGGCGCCTCCGAATTCCGGGCGGAGGAGCTCGGTGAGCGAAAACCCGGAGCAGGGCGGAACGACAAGATACGTTCCGCTCGCAACATGGCGGCTCACGCAGCTTCATAAGCAGTGCAGGCGTTATCATCTCAACCCCGGAGGAAACCCCTTCTGTCTCCGTCTCAAAGAGTGGTGGTTCAAAGACTCGCGTGGCATTCAACGAGCTTTTAATAGCGGAAGTTTTTAAGATGCGCGAAATATGGGACGCCAGTTCGCCAGACTACCGGAACAGCCTCGTGAGGTCGGAACACTGTTAGGCTTAAGCAACGTTGCTGGGATCAAAAGGTAGGGTTTGACACGATGCATGCAGTTGTGCACGTTTCTACGAACACGTTCAGACAAGCCAATTCTTCTTTTCGTCTGTACATGCTTGGCAGCCACCGGCGTTTCTGGTCGGAGTTATCACTTATCTGACACGCACTACGTACTACGTGGTAGGTCTTCTTCGCGGGCATTACGCCGCTTAGATCTTGCTTTGAAGTGCACGTTCTCGAACCAACTTGATGCGCTCGTGGAACTTAAAGGTCTAAAGCAACTGCATGTGAAGCGGAGTTCCGACCACTCTTGTGAAAAACAGGAGCCTAATTGTTGGTTGCTGCACTTTGCTCGCCGCTGCTTAAAGGGACCATGAAATGACCTTTTACTTTTGCCAGATAACTTTTACATTAAACCTTCAACGTTCACTGAATGCCGAACAGGCATCCGTTTTCGTCTCGGTTCATTAACTTCTACACAAAAAAATAATGAAATATCGACTTTTTCTTTCTCTCCAACTGACCGCAAAACAAGTTGCGGCGTAATTTTGACGGTCGTGACGTACGCTGGGACAGGAACCGGAAGTTCTCTCGGCAGTAGGAGAGTGGGAGCGTTACCGGCGGCGAGTTGGGGGTGCGCCGGTAGGTTTTACTGCGCTGATGTCACCGACGTATTTTCTGAATCGACGCCTCTCATCGCCGCGATAGCCATGGACACATCGCAGCTGTGCGAAATTCAATGAGATATGTTGCGCTACAGCGACAGCATGGGACTAGTCTCATACGCCGGTATGCCTGTTGGGAAGTGCGGCGAGTCTTCCGGTGAAGACTCCAGAAGTCAACCAACTGTCACTGTTGGTAAAAGGCGGCCCGTGTCAGTCGTTTGCAAAGCGACGTAGGTGGAAACAAATCGCCGCGGCGTTTTACACGGCCTCGGAGATGCAGGAGCGAGCCGACGTTAAAAAAATATACGTTTGAACTAGGACAGTAGAGAGTTTTAGTAATACGTATAGGAGCAAACGCAGACCCCATACGTTAACGTTAACGTTGCGTCCTCCACACTGCGCATGCGTCATACGTACGTACTGCGGCGAGGCTTGCGTACGTACGCTCGCTATCGATTTTTGCGAACGTACGTAGCGGCCCCCTGCGTGCCATCTCGTTGCTCTCGTCGCGCACGAGAGAGCGCGAGACTAGTCCAGTTTGAAAAATGGCGGCGGTGAGGCAAACCAGCGGAAGTGCTACGCGCATTGTACGTGTTCGCTTTACCATTGAAGATGACATCAACCTCCTCAAAGAAGTCAACGCGGCGAACCCTTTCGAGCACCCACAAAGATGGGTGTCGATAGCCAAGAACGTTGGCGACGCCGTCGAACCCAAAAAGGTGTTTACCGTGCGGTCGGTACGCGAGCGGTGCGACCTATTGCTCGCATACTTCCAAGCAAATGACCAGGCCAACATAAGAAAGTGAGTATCCTAAATAAAGGTTGTCGTGTTCTTCTGTTTTTCGTCCGTGTCCTTTTTCCCTCAGTCTCGGGTTTTTTACAATGTTCGAGCTGCTTCTCGCATTTGCGTTGGCTGCGTGCACAGCGACCAAAACGAAAAAAAAGGCACCCGGACAATTGTGGGTCATGACTGATTCACGAAGCTCCTTCTTGCATTGCTTAGCACGTTTTACAGGACGAATGCTTCAGTCGCTCTGAACGCAACTGACGCAGATGTCTAAACCAGTTTTAGCTCAATCACTTGCATACTTGTAGGTCCGGCACGGAGGAACAGTATAGTGAAAAAGTGAAGCTGCTGACAGAGATCTGGACTATGGCGAGCTCGTTTGGGTACGACGTGAAAAAAGGCCAGCATCATTCGTTGCCCAGCGCCAAAACGCTAGTGCCTTGCGCGACAGGTCGTCCAGAAGGAGGCCGAAGTTTCTCTCAATGTGGAGCATCACCTTGTTTGTGATGGTGGATATCACTGAGTAATGCCTTCCGAAGTACTCTTGGAGATCGTACAAACGGTTGGGGTACGCCAACCTTCGCAGGCACATGCACAGAGCTTCTCGGGCTGATATGCGCTACCCCTGGGCGCTTGTCACGCTCTCAGGCACATCTACAGCCCTCACCCGCGTCGGAAAATCCGACTTCGAAGCGGAACTGCCTTCGAAAAGTCTGCTCTGAAAGAGCATCAATATTCAGGAGCCCCTCCGTGACACGCACAGCCTCCGCTTTGGCTCCCGTTTTCGAAGGATGAGAGCCTCGATATCACCCCAGCTGAGCTCCGACAAATAGTATGGATCCAGCAAAACGCTGGAGCGAACCATAGTTCAAACTGCGTAATCGCAGAGGCCTCAAAAAAAAAAACAGAAAAAACACGTACACAACAGGCACACGGAAACACGCAATTCCGTAACAAAGCGAGGAGAATCGGGGCTTTGGATTGGCTTGACCGAATACCCGCCTTGGATTGTTTGAAGCAGTTGACAGGAGCACATCTAGATGGCGCTAGAAGTCTATACGTATGCGTTCTTCTTCCGCTGTACTAAAAGTGCGTATTCGACGCGCTCCGTAACGTTCCGTCGACGCAGCGTTAGCCGCTAACGTAGGGGATTTCCGTTTGCCCTTATACGTATTGCTAAAACTCTCTAGTGTCAGCAAGAGCCACGTAAATACCTGTTCACATCTGGGCGGACGCGCGTTTGATGGAAGTGCTGTATTCGCACTGTTGGTGAGCGCTTCGCGACCGATCTTTTACGATTACAACTCGATACTGACGTGACACTCGGCAAAGGAAGGTTGGACCGGCATTGCACGTAGCTACCACGTACTGTTATAGCTCGACAGTGACGCGCAGTCGTGTCAGAATAAAAATTGCATACTAATAACAAAGTGTACATGCCGTGTTACGAAGGTAATCCATACGGCGTTTATTTGAGCTCTATATCACACAAAACAAGAAGACGGAAGCGACGAAAGTCCCTTTTCGACGACAGTGTTCGTCAACACTGCCTCGGAAAACAAGGGGACAAGGGGAAGATATTGACCTCACCTCTTCATCTAAAATTGAGGTCAGCAGATCGGCTATAATACGGGAAGGGTCCACAAGGGTCGGCGCGGGCATATTCCATTCAGCACGCCAACCGGTCGTGGGCAGACGGTCTTGGCCAAGGTCCGTTGAAGCAACGCACCACTGAGGTCGGCTGCCAGGCCTAGTGCCGAGTTCGGTGGATTCGTAGACGCGCTGTTGCTTCTCTCGGGTGTTTGTGGATCCAGCGTTTCTTGTTCGTCGTCGGTCACCGTTTCGAAGTAGCACCTTTTCCGCACTCGCGCGGGAGTCGGGACGCGCGAGAAGAACACGTAAAAAATAAACGTTCGTTGGTCGTCGTGATTACGGTGACCAAACTACGCTGTCGGCCATGCTGATTTGATTCGGAAAAGGACAGCTCCGGAGCTGGCGGAGCTGGCTCTCAGCTTCGTTTACCACACGATAGATGGCGCTTGGCTCTCAGCATTATCAAATTTGGCAATTTTCGCCACACATCTCTAATTATGCTACAAAATGTGGATCTGAATATTATTTAACAAAACTTTTAGGAAACATTTGCCTGCTATTTATTTTTTATGATCGCGGTGCTGGTGAGGTAGGCGCTTACCCAATAGGCGACGTGGATTCGGCTGACGTGCTGCAGTTCCGCGGATGCATAGCAGTCAAAAGGCAGAGGGCTTTCGAAGGAAAGAAGGCGCAAAAGAGTCCAGTTTTCTTTTAAAAGTTCTATAGCAAAGAATTTTTTTTGGCTCCCTATTTTTGTGTTTTTGTGTTTCTTTTCGCACCTTTTACGACGTCCGGTGGATGAAATTCGATTTCAGAATCATTTCATGGTCCCTTTAAAGGAGGTGTAGCGACTAGTCGTTGTGTCTCACTGTATCATTAACTGAGCAATATAATACCGTAGTGAAATTATAAACTCTGAGCCAGAAACACACAGCCCTTGTTGGCAGTATAAATTATTAAAAGTGTGTATTTCTTATAACAGTCCGGGACGTAGAAAGCAGGTGGCGTAACCTCAAAGACACCTACGCCAAAAAAGTCCGGGACATAACGAAGCTGGAAAGAAGTGGAGCGGCTGCACCACGAAAGGAGGTCCGCTGGATGTACTTCGAACAGCTGAAATTTCTAAAAGATGCTGTGCAGATGCGACCGTAAAAAAATATTTTGGCTATTCTGTTTTATTGAAAGGCACCATATACTCCACCTCCAGAGTTCTGGGTAATGGTGAGGGAAGCGCAGATGGTTTACATAGCACTTTTGAAAGATAAGGCTTCCACAATGGTGCCTTCTCATAGGTGAATATATGAGTCACAGTAGGCTGTATATAACCTACAAAAACAGTAGTAAGCGAATAAAGCAGCACATACATATTAAATTTACTCCTCATTAACACTGCCCTGGAGCGACGTCCATCGTAACAGGATACCTTGCTGAGCTGGTTGGTTGAACGGCATGATGAGAAACAGCGCAAAAGGGACAGGACACAAAGTAGAAGAAGGACACAGGACATACGCTGACTAACAACCAAAGATTTAGTAGAACTTCCACGCGCGCACAGTGACACGCGCAAGCACATGCTCTTCTTTCTCTTTCGAAAGAGATAAATGCTAGTAAAGAAAACCTCGATAAAAAAGTGAGAAGAAAAAGAAACTGCTACAGTGGCACTAGAAGAACGTGGCGATACGCGTGACCAAAATAAAAATTAAAAATTATCTTTGACAGCAGCACGAGAAAACACTAAGATTATGCGCTGTGTTCACCTCACGTTCGCAACACGTGCACACCGCGTTCAGGGACACAAATTAGACCCTTCAGACACACAGATACAAAGCGGTCACATTTGAGAAATTGTAATTCCCTGTTGGTCAGATGCACTGATGCGACACTAATGCAGTGATCTGGTCCACAGGCAAGTATACGCGCCGCTTCCATGATCTCTCTCTCCAACTTGCCCCTCATGCGTCCCACCACCTTTGTGTTGTCCAACGCAGGAGAACACCCGCAATCCCTGCAGTGTATAGGTAGATGGGAACCGTGACCACTGCCGAGCGAGGCCGCGTGCTCACGCAGCCTATCGTTCAAACAGCGACCAGTCTGTCCCAAGTAGACTCTACCACAGCTGAGAGGGATCTCGTAGACTACTTCTTTAACACAAGGCACAAACTTCTTGGCATGCCTCGTGTCACAGGGGCCGTTCCTAGGTTTGGTCCCGCTTGACATTGCGCAGAGTTTAGATAGTTTGCAGGGGGCCGTGAAGACAACGTCAACGTTGAATTTTGCTCCTACACGTTTCAGATTGTGAGAGATCCTGTGAACGTAGGGGAGCACTTCGAAGTTCTTTGGCCTTTTCCTAGTTTCCGTGTCAGGACTTTTCATCTTCTTAAGCAGAGATTCGGCCACCCCTCTCACCAGAAAAGCAGGGAAACCCGAAAGTTCAAGGCGATGTAGCTGAAGGTCGAAGCTCTCGCGTACGGTGTGGGGACATGACTTTTGTAAAGCCGAGCGGAGACATAGGTTGGCGATACCCCTTTTGACTAATTTAGAGTGCGCCGAGTCGAATGGTAATATTGCCTTTTTGGTTCGCGGCGAGTACATCCAACAGATGTGGTCAGAACCATTGAAGGTCAAACGTAAATCCAAGAACTGCAATGCACCGTCCGCCGGCAACTCGATCGTGAAACGTAAGTGGCTCGAGCACTGTTCAAAAACTTGTCGGACAGACTGAGCGACAGAGTCCAGGCGAGTTTGAGGGGGTACGCTAACGAAAACGACAAAGTCATCCACATATCTACAGATCTTGACAACAGGGACGTCAGTCAAAGCCTGTGAAACAGTGCAGTCGAACTTCGCGAGATAGATTTCGCACAGTACCGGTGCAACACTGGACCCGATACAAATCCCGCGTCTCTGCAAATAAACCTTGTCTTTATAACAGACGAGGGTGGAGTTTAGGTAGCAGGTAAGCACCTCCAAAAGGAGTCAGTGTGTACTCCACACGTGTTCTGGAAAGCAACAGTACCCGATGCTTCAATCAGTTCTCTGACGGTGACCAAAAGTTCATCGTGTGGTACGGAGTAAAAGAGTTCTTCAACGTCCACAGAGAACGCGTTGTTTGCTCCGGTGAGGTCATTCCCCAACACCTCTACAAGGTAAGCAGAACTTTTCACCTTGTAAGAGTCCTCAGGAACTAGGCCACTCAGGTGTGTTTGTAGAAAGCTGCTCACCTGAGCTTGCCAGCTAGCTCTCTCAGTGACAATCGCTCTGAAGGGGCACCCGATCTTGTGGGTCTTGGCCGAGAAGAAAATCTCCAGGACGTTGACCTTGCACTGCTTCACCCGTTTAGCCAAAGCATCGAGCTTCAACTCCCCCAGCAACGCAACGGCCCTTGCCTTGGCCTTGGCAGGTGGTGTCTCTGAAGTCTTAAAGTTCTTGTTGATGGCCAAGGTGGCCTTATCTTCAAATAGAGTGTCTGGAAGTACGGTGAACATTCCTTCCTTGTCCGAGAGGAGGAGTGAGAGACCTGACTGCCGAAAGTGGTCAGCCACCTTCCGAAGGACTACTTCCCTGTTTTTTCTGCCGGTGTAACAGTGCTGCAAGGACTCCACTCCCTCAGAAAGACATCGCTCCTTTTCTTCCATCCCAGCTTTCCCAGCAATCCTGTGGACAGCTGCGAGGAGGGAGAACTTGTCCACTGGGGCCTCCAAGCAAAACTTAGGCCCTCTCTCCAGCACTCTTTCCACCACTGGGGGAACCGTGGCACCACCCAAGAGGACTACCGGAACGACACCCTTGCGACTGCGATCCACCTCGAGCCTGTCGAGGCAAACTTCCTCTAACCCTGCACCACAGAAACTCCGTTGCAGCACCCGCCGTCCTGCGAAACTCGTACCAGCGCTGCACCCCCGCGGGGCCGTTACCACACAACGAGAAGCAACTGACTCTCAGCCAATCTTGGTAGAAACGAACCTGCCGCCAGCACTCCGATTTGAGCAATCTTGCAGATTCTTCTCCAGTGTCCAATGGAAGGACTCAAGGCGCCAAACAGAGAAGCCACATCTGGAGGGCACAATCCCTTCCGTAGACAGTACGCCAGGTACCTGGCTTGACAAGTCGTGGTGGCGATGAGACTTGCGCAATGGGTGCACTGTACGCTTAGTGGGAAGGAACACAATAAAGAGCCCAATGAAGAAGAAATGTACTGTAACAGGATACCTTGCTGAGCTGGTTGGTTGAACGACATGATGAGAAACAGCGCAAAAGGGACACGTGCGAAGTTCTGACTACAGGATCTTTGGTTGATTAGTCAACCGTATGATTCTAGTAGTCCTTCTACTTTGTGTCGTGTCCTTTTGCGCTGTTTCTCATCATGTCGTTCAACCAATCAGCTCAGCAAGGTATCCTGTTACAGTACATTTCTTCTTCATTGGGCTCTTTTTTGTGTTCCTTCCCACTAAGCGTACAGTGCACCCATTGCGCAAGTCTCATCGCCACCACGACTTGTCAAGCCAGGTACCTGGCGTACTGTCTACGGAAGGGATTGTGCCCTCCAGATGTGGCTTCTCTGTTCGGCGCCTTGAGTCCTTCCGTTGGACACTGGAGAAGAATCTGCAAGATTCTCAAATCGGAGTGCTGGCGGCAGGTTCGTTTCTACCAAGATTGGCTGAGAGTCAGTTGCTTCTCGTTGTGTGGTAACGGCCCCGCGGGGGTGCAGCGCTGGTACGAGTTTCGCAGGACGGCGGGTGCTGCAACGGAGTTTCTGTGGTGCAGGGTTAGAGGAAGTTTGCCTCGACAGGCTCAGGTGGATCGCAGTCGCAAGGGTGTCGTTCCGGTAGTCCTCTTGGGTGGTGCCACGGTTCCCCCAGTGGTGGAAAGAGTGCTGGAGAGAGGGCCTAAGTTTTGCTTGGAGGCCCCAGTGGACAAGTTCTCCCTCCTCGCAGCTGTCCACAGGATTGCTGGGAAAGCTGGGATGGAAGAAAAGGAGCGATGTCTTTCTGAGGGAGTGGAGTCCTTGCAGCACTGTTACACCGGCAGAAAAAACAGGGAAGTAGTCCTTCGGAAGGTGGCTGACCACTTTCGGCAGTCATGTCTCTCACTCCTCCTCTCGGACAAGGAAGGAATGTTCACCGTACTTCCAGACACTCTATTTGAAGATAAGGCCACCTTGGCCATCAACAAGAACTTTAAGACTTCAGAGACACCACCTGCCAAGGCCAAGGCAAGGGCCGTTGCGTTGCTGGGGGAGTTGAAGCTCGATGCTTTGGCTAAACGGGTGAAGCAGTGCAAGGTCAACGTTCTGGAGATTTTCTTCTCGGCCAAGACCCACAAGATCGGGTGCCCCTTCAGAGCGATTGTCACTGAGAGAGCTAGCTGGCAAGCTCAGGTGAGCAGCTTTCTACAAACACACCTGAGTGGCCTAGTTCCTGAGGACCTTTACAAGGTGAAAAGTTCTGCTTACCTTGTAGAGGTGTTGGGGAATGACCTCACCGGAGCAAACAACGCGTTCTCTGTGGACGTTGAAGAACTCTTTTACTCCGTACCACACGATGAACTTTTGGTCACCGTCAGAGAACTGATTGAAGCATCGGGTACTGTTGCTTTCCAGAACACGTGTGGAGTACACACGGACTCCTTTTGGAGGTGCTTACCTGCTACCTAAACTCCACCCTCGTCTGTTATAAAGACAAGGTTTATTTGCAGAGACGCGGGATTTGTATCGGGTCCAGTGTTGCACCGGTACTGTGCGAAATCTATCTCGCGAAGTTCGACTGCACTGTTTCACAGGCTTTGACGGACGTCCCTGTTGTCAAGGTCTGTAGATATGTGGATGACTTTGTCGTTTTCGTTAGCGTACCCCCTCAAACTCGCCTGGACTCTGTCGCTCAGTCTGTCCGACAAGTTTTTGAACAGTGCTCGAGCCACTTACGTTTCACGATCGAGTTGCCGGCGGACGGTGCATTGCAGTTCTTGGATTTACGTTTGACCTTCAATGGTTCTGACCACATCTGTTCGATGTACTCGTCGCGAACCAAAAAGGCAATATTACCATTCGACTCGGCGCACTCTAAATTAGTCAAAAGGGGTATCGCCAACCTATGTCTCCGCTCGGCTTTACAAAAGTCATGTCCCCACACCGTACGCGAGAGCTTCGACCTTCAGCTACATCGCCTTGAACTTTCGGGTTTCCCTGCGTTTCTGGTGAGAGGGGTGGCTGAATTTCTTCTTAAGAAGATGAAAAGTCCTGACACGGAAACTAGGAAAAGGCCAAAGAACTTCGATGTGCTCCCCTACGTTCACAGGATCTCTCACAATCTGAAACGTGTAGGAGCAAAATGCAACGTTGACGTTGTCTTCACGGCCCCCTGCAAACTATCTAAACTCTGCGCAATGTCAAGCGGGACCAAACCTAGGAACGGCCCCTGTGACACGAGGCATGCCAAGAAGTTTGTGCCTTGTGTTAAAGAAGTAGTCTACGAGATCCCTCTCAGCTGTGGTAGAGTCTACTTGGGACAGACTGGTCGCTGTTTGAACGATAGGCTGCGTGAGCACGCGGCCTCGCTCGGCAGTGGTCACGGTTCCCATCTACCTATACACTGCAGGGATTGCGGGTGTTCTCCTGCGTTGGACAACACAAAGGTGGTGGGACGCATGAGGGGCAAGTTGGAGAGAGAGATCATGGAAGCGGCGCGTATACTTGCCTGTGGACCAGATTACTGCATTAGTGTCGCATCAGTGCATCTGACCAACAGGGAATTACAATTTCTCAAATGTGACCGCGATTTGTTGAAGATCTAATTTGTGTCCTGAATGCGGTGTGCACGTGTGTTGAACACAGCGCGAGGTGAACACAGCGCATAATCTTAGTGTTTTCTCGTGCTGCGGTCAAAGATAACGTGAGGTGAACACAGCGCATAATCTTAGTGTTTTCTCGTGCTGCGGTTAAAGATAATTTTTAATTTTTATTTTGGTCACGCGTATCGTTACGTTCTTCTAGTGCCACTGTAGCAGTTTCTTTTTCTTCTCACTTTTTTATTGAGGTTTTCTTTACTAGCATTTATCTCTTCCGAAAGAGAGAGAGGAGCATGTGCTTGCGCGTGTGACTGCGCGCGCGTGGAAGTTCTACTAAACCTTTGGTTGTTAGTCAGCGTATGTCCTGTGTCCTTCTTCTACTTTGTGTCCTGTCCCTTTTGCGCTGTTTCTCATCATGCCGTTCAACCAACTGTACTAACTTGAGCAGACGACATTCCAACGGGCAAAGAGGCATTCTTTATTGAACGTGCTATACTTATAGGCACTTGTCACGTGACATCAGTGACCGAGGTGCGCACAGCCGATGCGCCGTGGTGCGCCGTGACTTGCAGCGCCACGCTGCTACATTCCTTCCCCCTCACATCAGCTTCGGAAGTCCTCCGGTTTGTACCTGTCCGGTGGACGCCGCACTCGCGTACTTCTTCTGGAAGTCGGTGCCTCAGCACAAGGCTCCGGTGTCGTCACTGGCGCACTTGTGGAACTCGGTGGTGGAAGCGGCTGCTGACGCGTCCGTGTAGCTTGTTGACTGCCGGCTTGAGAGTCCGCTGGCACAGCAGAAGAAGCAACTTGTGGCACCATCGGCTGGGTTTCTCGAGGCACCGGAACATCTGGGAGCGTAGGCTCCTCCGGCGTAGGCGGTGCAGTAAGGGACGTCGGGCTTGCAAAGCGGTCTCGGATGTGGTCGGCGTGTGTGAACCGCACAACCTGCGCCACTTTCACTAAATATGTCACAGGACTGACGACTTGAGTCACCACACCTTCTTCCCAAGACACTTGCTCGCCTCGCACCGTTTTGACCAACACAGTATCACCCACAACAAAAGACCGGTTAGCACCTCGCGACGCATCACTCTGTTCCTTCAGGTGCTGCTGTTTGTTTTGCATGGCTTTTACAAAATCGGGTTTAAGCAAAGAAAGTTTCACTCGTGGCTGTCGCTTCAAAAACAGCTCGGCTGGAGTGCGACCAGTGGTACTGTTTGGGGTGTTTCGATAGCTCAGTAAAAAGCTATCCAAACGCTCGAGCAAAGAGTGTTTCTTGCCACTCTGTTTCTCGTCTAACAATTGCTTCAGCAGAGTTTTTTTGTGGTCTGCACGAGACGCTCTGCTGCGCCGTTGGAGGCAGCATGATAGGGTGGCGTCTTAACGTGCTTGATGCCATTCACCCTCATAAACTCAGAGAACTCATCTGAAACAAACTGAGGTCCGTTATCACTCACCAGTACCTCTGGTAGCCCATAAGCCGCAAATACACTTCGCAATTTGTCGAGTGTTTTACCAGTAGTGGTGGAAGACATGGACCACACTTCGATCCATTTCGAGAAAGCATCCACCAGTACTAGGAAGACATGGCCTTCTTTAGCAGCAAAATCCACGTGTACACGTTGCCACGGCTTAGTTGGATAGCTCCATGGCTGTAACGGTACCGGTGGAGCAGCGTTCTGAACAGCCCGACATACGCGACACTGTCGTACGTAGCTCTCGATTTCTAGGTCTAGCCCTGGCCACCATACAAAACTTCTGGCAAGCATTTTCATGCGGCTAGCACCTGGATGGTCCTCATGCAACAGTGCCAAAACCTGTGACTGCAGCTTTTCAGGTACAATCACCCTTGAGCCCCAGGTGACGCAGCCTTGCTCAAATGACAACTCGTCACGTCGTACATGGTACGGTTTTAGCTCTTCGCTACTTTGGGCAGGCCATCCATTCAGAACGTAGTTAGCTACGCGAGACAAGGTCAAGTCACGTTTTGTAGCTCTAGCTACGTCTTCCGCGATCAAGGGAGTACTGTCAAACAACAAAAGACACTCAGCAAGGTCGTCAGCTGTTGTCATCGGTCGTGGGAGTCTAGACAGAGCATCAGCCACCTCGACATCTTTTCCTTTACGGTACTTGAGTTTGTACCTATAGGCTGCAAGAATCATTGCCCATCTTTGCATTCGAGCTGCAGCTAGCGTAGGTACAGGCTTATCGTGCCCCAGTATCCCAAGCAGTGGCTGATGGTCTGTATAGAGAGTGAACTCCCTACCATACAGGTAGCGATGGAACTTTTTCAGACCAAACATCAGAGCTAGCGCTTCTCGCTCGCACTGCGCATAGTTCTTTTCCGCTGACGTGAGCGTTCGCGACGCGAACGCCACTGGGCGCTCTTCCCCTTCTGGTGTTACATGAAAAATGACAGCACCAATCCCGTACGATGAGGCATCACACAGCAATGCAATTGGCTTGTCTACGTCGTAGAACGTAAGAACCTGGCTGTTTACGAGCAACTGCTTCGTAGCAGCAAAGGCCTCGCTACACTTCCGAGTCCACGACCACTTTTCACCTTTTTTCAACAACCGATAAAGCGGTTCAGCTACGCACGAAACATTCTTGAGAAACTTAGCGTAAAAGTTTAGCATCCCCAAATACGCCTTCAGTTCCGTTACGCAGGTGGGCTCGGGCGCTTCCGTGATAGCCTTTGTCATTGCTTCTGTCGGGTAAATGCCATCGGCACTCACCGTGTGACCAAGGTAGGTCACCGAGCTTTGGAAAAAACGGCACTTGTCCGTTTTCAAAGTGACATTGTAGTCACGAAGTCGACGCAAGACGCATTCCAGCGTCTTTTGACAGTCCTGGGTGTCCTTTCCAGACACGATGACGTCATCAATGTAGCATCCCACATGAGGTATGCCTTTAAGCACCTCGTCCATGAAGGACTGAAAAATGGCTGGCGCACTGGCCACACCAAACGGTAGGCGTTGGAACTGAAACAACCCCATGTGCGTGTTTATAGTCAAAAGTGGTTTGGACTCGGCGGCTAGCGGTACCTGCTGATACGCAGCAGAAAGATCCAGCACGCAAAACACTTTGCCACCTGCGATGGCAGTGTACAGATCTTCAGGTCGCGGCAGTGGGTAATGGTCGGTTTTAGTACAGGGTTGATCGTTACTTTGTAATCCCCGCACAACCTGAGTGATCCGTCTTTCTTGTGAATTACAACTACCGGAGTCGCCCACTCACTGTGACTTACGCGGCGTAAAACCCCGCTCTTCTCTAGCCTGTCCAGCTCTTCTCCAACCTTATCGCGTAACGCGTAAGGCACCGGTCTCGCCTTGCAAAAAACCGGCGTACAATCTTGTTTTAGAACTATCTTCGCTTGATAGTTGTTCGTGACACTAGACTGATTAGAGAACACTGTCGGGAACTTGTTACGCAGCGCTTCTATTCGGTGTGAATCAGTTACATGCTCCAGTGACATGACGCTTTTCCAATCAAGTCTGAGCCTCTCAAGCCAGTTCCGCCCCATGAGCAACGGCAATTTCTTGCCTTGGTTATCGACGACGATAACGGGCAGTTTCAAAGTCTGGTTTTCGTATGTGACGGAAACGTCACATTGCCCTTTTACCGGGATTCGTTCACCCGTGTACGTTTTTAGGTTTACCCGAGATGGCTCACACTTGACATGAGGGAACGCGGTTTTCGCAACACTTTCAGGAACAATTGTTACAGCAGCTCCTGTATCAATTTGCATGAAAACGTCCGCCCCTTCAACATTGACTTTCACTTCATAACCCGAACGCACCGTGTTAAGGCAGTGATAGACGTCCAGTTCTGAATCGTCCTCCGAGCAGTCCACTGCATTCGCGTTCTTGGGTCCCTTTTTCTCGTTCGAGCACACTTTTTGCAAATGGCCTAACTTGCCACACTTGTGACACGTAGCATTCTTGTACCAACATTTGCTTGCCGCATGCGCCCTTCCGCATCTTTCGCAAGACTTCTTGCTTTGCTTGTGTTTTCGAACATCACGCTTATTGACGTTGTCTTTCTGGTTCGCTCTTATCTCGTTCAACGACGCGTCTTTGCTTCCGGCGTGTAGTAACGCTGTCTGTCGTGCCGCCTGCTCTTGATCCAATGCGATCTTGCATGCCCTTTCGAAGGTTAAGCTTTCTTCGGCGAATAGCGCACGTTGCGTTTCTTCGCGCCGTATTCCCGCCACAAGCCTGTCCCTCAGAGCATCTTGCAGAAACTGGCCAAAGTCACACTTCCTTGCCAAATGCTTTAGCGCTACAATGAAATCTTCAACGCTCTCCTGTTCCTCTTGTACACGTCTGTTGAATTTGCACCGTTCCGCTATGACCGAGCTCTTCGGGCTATAATGGTTTTTCAGCAAAACTTTCACTTCTTCGAACGACTTATCTCCCGGTACTGCCGGTACGACCAAGCTTTTCAGAACTTCGTAAGCTCGAGGTCCTATAACGGTCAAGAACACCGCTAGCTTCTTTTCTGGTTTGATGTCGTTTGCGCTAACGAAGTGCTCGAAACGCTCTAAATACGAGTCAAAATTCTGTTGTTTTTCGTCGTATTCGTCAAGCTTTCCAAGAGGTGCCATATTTCGGCAAACAGACGGTGTACTTATCGCTTGCTGGCTTCCGTCCGTCGTGTCCGCTCCGTCCGTCGCCAGCTTGAGATGCGATGACTGCGCTGCTTTGGCTGTCGCTGTCCGTTCAGTTGGCCCCGCTCGTATGGTGCTCGGCTGCCGTCTGCGACGCTTCCGCTGGGCAGCGCGGGTGCGTTGTCATCCTCGTCGCCAATGTACTAACTTGAGCAGACGACATTCCAACGGGCAAAGAGGCATTCTTTATTGAACGTGCTATACTTATAGGCACTTGTCACGTGACATCAGTGACCGAGGTGCGCACAGCCGATGCGCCGTGGTGCGCCGTGACTTGCAGCGCCACGCTGCTAC